>KZ071726.1:0-22144 GCA_002091845.1 Anopheles cracens | reverse complement strand
TGCAACGCGGAGTGTGCATTTGCAACCAGACACGGACACAAAGGACCCGCGTCACTTTGGTCGATTTGGCTTGCATTTGACGAGGTGCGGACGTCGCTGTGCTCGTTCTCGTTCAATCTTGTTTGTTTGTATTGTTTGGAATTTTGTTAACAATTCAGCTTTCCTTTCAAACTTTTAAACACATCGTATTGTATTTTATTTGTGCTGGAATTATTTTCAATCCATACCACAGTAGCTAGCAGCGTCCGGAAAAGACCTTCCAGTGAGGCACTTTGGTGTTTAAAATTAGAAACAGCCAAAGAGCGCACGGCTCTCCCTTCCAGCACCGATCGCATTTCCTGCCCACGGAGCGCACTGGAAGAATTCAGAAGCCAGTCGAAGTGCCACCGCTCGAAGCACTGGATTCAATGGAAAGGAATTTCATTACTTGCAGCGAATCCTTTCAGGTCCAATTTCCGCTCGCTGACCGACTTTTTGCGCCCGCTGCTTCAATGCGGCAGCAGGCATCCATCGCAGCGACACCTCACCGACAAAGTCAGCGGGTCCGATATCGTTTGACGCTGGTCCGTGCCGGCGAGCAACCTATCACGGCGGGAGGCGACTCGCAGCAGGCGCAGGAGTGGATTCTATATTTAAGAGAACCTAATTTATGTCTTCCTATTTCTTCATTTATGATGGAGCATTATCATGCGGCGTGGGGCCTGCCGGCGGCACAACTGATAACTTAATTAAACCCCTCGGCGTCCATTGGGCCTCGGGGGTGTCCGTTGCATGTGTCTCCGCTTTTAGATCAAACAGCGCCCGAAACACACCCGAAACCATCCGGCCCACCCGGAACCGGATGCGAAACTTGCTCCGGAGTGGACATCAAGCGAGCGCGATCCGTTTGTTTAACTTTACAGCACAAAGGACGGTGGGATAGTTGGGGTGCGGGACTTACATTTGTCGTAGTGTGCTTCCGTCACATCGCCTCCGTTCGCGTTTGCCGGAACCGAATTTTCACCCACTCCGATTTCTTTAGCCTCGTGTTTGCTTTCATCGCAGGCGGAAGCGCTCTCGCGCACTACGGCACATAGTGCATCCCATGTGTGTCGGGTGAAGCGAGAAAGGACCTTGTTTAGATTCGACTGTATTTGCACAAAACTACCGAGCTCAACTTTCGCCGTGGTCGACTTGGATATCCAATCCACCAGCCCGGGCCCGGAGCACGTGCTCCTTGAAGCTTTCACCCGTGGCGGTTGGAAACACCACCGAATGCACCACGAAACCACGTCCCTCCTGAACTAAAATCGGCACCCTTTGGGGAAGGACATAATGCACGGTTTGGTTGCCGAGCACTACGAGCCGGTTCGTGTCCAATTTCGGTCCGGCAAACGGGGTGCGTCTTGTTGTCGTGTGTTGGCCATAACCCCCTAGGGACGGTTGCTTGGACCAGGACTTGACTTCGATTTCCTTTCCAGCGAACGCGCTACACTCACTGCTCCTGCCAGTGTTCGTTTGCCGAAACGAATCGTTATCATGTCACAAACACGCACACACACATGCCAGTGTAAACCGAGAGAAACGATGTTGCCAACGTTTGCCCTCCCCCGTCAAACCCGAGAAGGGCGGACCCGTGCGGACCACTAAGTGGAACGGAACGGGTGTTGATTTTATGTTTGACATTTGCTTTTCCGCGCTTTCCCGGCTGCAATAATCTGCCCGATTTGATGACCGCCCGGCGTTTGAAGGAAAAGTGAACGAGGATGCTCGTGGATGCTTTTTCTTCCGCGCTCCGTTCGTTACAAGACGCTGGGGACGTTCTTTTCGAGGCCCCCTCCCGGAAGAAGACACCGCAAACCGGGGGGCCTTGGCAGGGTACTAAAAGTTTTCCACCAAACAAATCGTTAAAAAGCGAATACACGAAACGGCGGCGACAGGAAGAACATTTTTCTCGGCTTCCGCACTCGGCTTTCGCGCGGCGAGCAGAAGACGAGGGCAGCAGCACACTTAAGATAGAAATAGATATGGATTATAAGATTTCAAATACGTTGGCGAGGCGGCCGTCACGGGACGGCTATCAGGGCTTACGAATCGCATTTCGCTCGTTTTCTCGTTTTAACGAGAAAGGCAACAAATGGGGTTGTGAGCGTAACGCTAACGGCCGCTAACGTCCGGGGTGTGACGTTGCTGGCCCGGCCCGAAAACCACACCCCGGAGTGGCTTGATAAGCGAAATTTTGGGGCTCCCATTCACCAGTGCTGCCAGGCTAAGCGTGTTTACATTCTCATTTATGGGCGTAGAATATGTTTGCTCACAAGCTTTTTTCTATTCAATTCCATAAAGTGCAAACCGAGTCGAGCAGAATCGTATCACGAGAATTTCAAGTTGAATTACTCCTGAATAAATCTAAAGAGGATTTTTAAATTTGAACTTTGAACGTAAAGTTTGTTTTGATTTTCACCTTACGAACTAGATCTAGATGAAGTTTCTTATCCTAACTGAATAAAGCTTCAAACTACACATCTAATATCCCAGACATGGTCTTGAACTCGTACAAATATGAGTCGATTCGTACAATTCTTAAAACCCTTTTACATGAAGCGCAACTTCAAGCGCGACTCCAAGCGCAACTCGAAAATAACGTCAAGTTAGCACACGACAATTTGCAAGGTAATTGCGCTTGAGATGGAGCAGACTGTATTTCCTATTTTTGTGCACTTTCATCACTAAATTCACCAAATAAACACACGACAATGATTAAAATAGAATATTTTTGCTACAAACATCGATATTTGTTGACAAACTAACTCAAAATGTTTGTTTCTTTTGAGTTCCGCTCGAGTTGCGCTTGAGTTTCGCCTTCCAAACCCAAAAACGATTTGACAACTACATCGACAACTCACAGCCTTCGCGCTTGCTGTCAATTTCCAAGTTTCGCTTCCTGTAAACGGGCTTTTACAGTTGAGAAGAAGCCTATTATGAAGTTTTTTAAATATCAAAGTAAAAATAATCCATCCTGTAACGCGTTTAGTTTCTGCTGGAATAATTGGAATTGGTAGCTGATGTGCAATGTGTACCTCTTTTCGAAAAACAAAAGCTTTAAATTGGTCTCTAGCTAGCAATACTTCTTCCGTATGAGTAGACTTGTTCTGAAAGAACTCTGCACCGCATTTAACCTGCCTTTACTACGAATGGATTCGATTTTCCCACAACAGCACAATCTGTAGCTCTCGGATTTAGACGATAATGGTACGCTGTTTTGATTTATGGATCAAATGTCTCACACGGTCATTGCCGTAGTTCTGTACACTCATGCCCTACCCCCAGGACACAATGGTATTAAGATCTAACATTACTACTTTGTCCCAGCCCCGGCTCGAAGATATGCGCGTGAACATTTCCTCCCGTGCCCGTCAACAACTGCAACCGCTACAATAGAGCTATCTCCGAGGACAGGATATGTCCAACCGACTTTTTCAGGACGAGAAAAAGATGCGACGAACGAATAAGCTAGAAAATAGACGCTCATTCCAAAAGCTCTGCGACGACGACGACGATCCCCTCAACTGAGGGTATTCGTTCGTCCAAGAGTCACAGATCCGGGAACCGCATGCACATAACATAATCTCCAACCGGCAGATGCCGCTCGACCATTCGGAGGGCGTCGGCTCGACACCTGCTCGACTGTTAGGTGGCCATCATGCCACCCATAATGGAAAGTTTCTCCGGTGCATGCCTCACACGCCGTCACACACGTGCACGCTACGGGCGCCTCGTACGTCACATCGTGGTTTTATTCTCGACAACATATTGAGATAAAGCGTTCGTCCGGGGTTCGCTCGTGGATGCGGGTGCATTATGCAAGCGTGTGTGCACTGCATTGCAACAGCAAACGACACGGGCCTGGCACCCGGAAAGAAGTACACTGCCCAGATAACCTGGACCTCGGGGATAGGAGCAACTTTTCACACCGGAAACACCGTTTGCAGGCAGGATAGAAAGGAACCTAAGCTCACTCACGAGCGCGCGCGCGCACCAACACACACACTCAAGCACACAGTTCTATCCGAACACCCCGTCGGTGTGGGGTGCTTTTCTCGCATAATGTAATTAGTATGAGGATGTCGTCCAACCGAATAAATAAGCTCTACCCCCCTGACCTAGATCGTGTCATTCTTCTTCCCTGATCCGCCATCCCAGTTCGCTCGTAAGCTTCGGAAAAGCCCACGTTACTGCGTGGCGCGAGGGCCAAAATTTGCGAGCGAAAAGTTTTAGCCAATCATTTTATCGTGTCGTGCTGGGGGAGGCGCTTTTTTGCTGTTGTCTTGTTTGCCTTCTTTGCCGATTTATTCGGTAACCTTACACGCTTGCATCACCGCGGCACACACGCACACTTTTCGCCGCTCCGAACGCTGCCGTGCCGAGGTGTTAAACGAACTGCCAAAGCTGCAAAAGCCGGATTAGGCGAAGCACAAAAACTCTCAGCCTGCTCTCAGCCGTCTCTGCCAGGGTTCGGTTCAGAGTGCGGGAAACTCGTATGGCAGTCGCAGCTTCCTTCCGCCCAGCTCGTCGCTGGGAAATGCTTCGCATGTGCGCTCCAAAGAGGCTGTGCTCACCTACACAAGTTAGGCTTCGGTGCGTGAGAATCGGATTGGTGATGTTTTTTTTTCGGATTCGATGTTGATTCCAAGATTCCATCGAGTCGAGTTAATATGATATCGGTAGAAGAACTGTCTGGGATGGAACTAAGAATCATCAAGCACGACTGTAGACTTTCAATGTTAACCGTCTACACGCTTGAGAAACAGTGTTATGCTTGGTAGTATTGGGATACAAATAAGTTCACAGTTTTAGTAGCTTATTATTCAAAAAAAATAAACAATTTATTGATTTAATGGATTCGTTTTTGAGGCTGTTCTCATACGATGAATATGACCCTCATAATGTTCGACAGGAACCAGACATATTCGCAATTACTAGAGGCTGGGACAGGAGAGTATCCCATGGATATTGAAGAATTTGCCACCCCACCTCTTGGAGCACGGATTTTACGACTTGCGCCTAACCCTGGCTTAGTTCTGAATAGCATTACGCCTTGTCGATGCAATCCATAGCAGTTCCATACGGAATGGCTCTTTCACAGGGTGCTGTTGCGTTATGCGGAGCTCTTTGATGCACGCGGCATGCCTGTCGATCCTGTTTCCAATGCACTCATGCCCTCCGACAGCTGCAGATCATTCTCGGCTTCGGCGTATCCGCATTCTTTGCTCGATGCTGAAGTACAGATACTCTCATTTCCCGTGTTCCCCGGAATGTGCTGCTCGAAAGCTCGGATGGTTCGAACTGCTTTGAATGGGATTTTCCGAACTGGAGAGACACTCACTGAATGGAGATGGTTACAACGCATTGTATGGCCCCTCCAGTGGTGCACGACTCATTTGGTGGCCACCGGCTTTACACGTCAGCATGACATTCATCGAGCTCTAAGCTCGATTCCAAAAATCTACACCCAGGCACCTCCTGCTCACGTTTACTTTGACGAACAATAGCCAGAATCCCGGCACGATAGCTATCGGATAGCGTCGCAAACCGCGATTCTCCGCCCACCGAGAACACGACGGCGGGCACATCGTTATTAATTGGAAATTTTATCCCTCGCGCAACCTTTCCGGAACACTGCGATGATTGTCGTGGGTCGCTTTCGGCGAAGCGCCGGTTTCGGGGGGGGGAAAGAATTTTTAAAATTAAATAGCACCGAGCCGGACCCACCGATAAAACTCATCAATCATGCGACCTTCAGCCATCGTTACCCGCAAGCGACGATCTTCAACAATGGTTTCACAAGCAGAAGAAGAAGGAGAAGAAGCAGCAAAAAACAACGCAAATCTGAAACCAACCGGAGCTTTAAATTGCTGCGACTACGCGGAGCACGTGAACACTCCCACCGTGCCACCGGGGTCCCGGGGTGGCACAAACACCGAGGGGGGTTGTGCTTGTTTTATTTACCCCTCCTTCCAGGAACGCTGAACTCCATCAACAGCGAGCAAACTTTCGGGCAGGGCTTCCCAATTTAATCAATTTCATCTTAATTACCGAAACAGGGCGAGCAGTAAAGGAAGCGAACAACAACAAAAAAACCACCCCGAAAGGTTCAAACGCTTGGGATCTTTGGCGGAATGCGAACGGCTCTGTGTGCCACCTCCCCGAAGCCATGCCTGTGATTGATATTTTCAACCGGCGTACCTTTTTGCCCCGTTCCCACCGAAGGAATACACGGGAAAGCTCCTAATTATGCGCTCGTGGTATAAGAGCAAAAAAAACGCGTTCGCTTCAAACAAATAATTACACTCGGTGGTTTGGAGCGCAAGGAGTTTTCACACTTTTCCCGCAAATAGGGGGTGGCGATTCGAAGAAGCATGTGGGAATACTAGAAACGCTTGCTTCAGAAACTGGGGGTGAATATCAATTTAAATTTGAAGATAAATGGGTTCCAGTCACTTATTCGTAACTTGGCTATTTCTTTTTGAGTTAAAGTAAGATCTACTTCGCAAGTGACAATAAATAACAACCACTCAAAGATGCGCTAAGGAACCGATTTATTCCCGATAAACTAACACTAGCATTCCCGAACGGCACGGCCACAGTTGCATCCATAAATAACCTTAACGGCGTGGGAACGAGCCCACAGTTTCCTGCTGGCGTACCGTGCAAGACGGTGCACGTGGCGCAACACCAAACCTACCTTCCTTTGTCGCTACTGCTATTGTTCCCAGTTGGTCCCCTCCATTTTTTCCCTTTGTACAAAGGCCCAGGCTGAAACTGGTGCCACGCATCGCGCTTTTGTGTTGTCATGGTGGGCAACTTTTAATTCAATTTCGTTTAATTTATTTCATTTTGTCATGCACCAATATTACGTGTGTGGTTGTGTTTGCGTTACCTCCACACGGGCAAGTCTGCAAGCTTCTTTCGTTTCTTCAGTCAGACCCGGGCGCAAATTATGTGGCGAAGAAAATTCGTTATTAGCCGTCACGCTCCAAGCAGTGGAAGCGAGTTTGGCCACAAACAGCGTGCGACACGACGCGCTGACGTCACTTGTGAGCGGCGTTGGAAAAGTTTACCCGCTGCGTTGCGATGTTTTTTTTTGTGCACACTCTCACTTCAATTTCTACTGTGCCCGCGGGATGTGAACTGTTTTTTCTCTCTCTCTCTTCTTCTTCTAACCCTTCCATGCTGGTTCTCTCCCACTTCCGGGAGAGGTGTTATTTGTTTCATGCAGTGTTTCATGCCCTATTGCTTCATTCCATGCCCACGCCACTTACATTCTTATGCACACCTCCCATCCCTCCCCACGCTGGCGTCCTTCGCTGTGACCGTTCATCTTAATAGTGCCTGTGATAATAGCGGAAGCGAAAGCACCATCATCAAGAACGGCAATTTTAGTTTTCCCGGGAAAGGGCGAACCGGCCATTTCATCCGACCCGAACCCCGGGGTCGAAAAAGTTCCCCGAGCACGCTAAGCCCAGGCACCGGGCTTTTGTTCCCCGGGAAGCCAACCCGTCGCAGGATGCCACTTCCTTGCGTGAACGAGAAGTCAAGAGCCACACGGCCGGACCCGATTCGTGGCGAACGAGAGAGAAAAAAAGGCTCCGTTCACCGTGTGCCAGTAAGCTCACCGTTTCGTGTGCATGTGTGCGTCCAAACGCGCTTATCCTACCGTATTCCCTTTGCACCAACACGGCAAACCGTGCAGGTTAGGAAGACACTCACACACAAACCAAAGACCTAAGGCTTTAATTCAATACAATTTATTCTCTGTACGTATGCCAATTTTCATTTGTCACCCTTGAGCCATAAGCCCCGTACCGTACCGGGCCGGAGGCTGCCATTTGCTGCCCACCGCATTCGCCCGTTTGGCAGTCGCTGGGGCAGGATACGCATCTTAATAGGCTTCACGAAGCCGCCCCGGAGAGGACACTTTTACCTTTACACTTGTCAATTAACATCACCTTTCGCCGTTCGGTCTTCCGCCGACCCTAAAGCCGGTGCGGACCGAGTGCAGGTGTTTGCGAATCCTTGTGGGCGTTGTCCTGACACATCTTGCCACCAAGGGATGTGGCCGTGCATCGATCGGCCTTGCGTATCGCACGGCAAAGTGTGTGCGTGTGTGTGTTTCTGATTGTTTTGTGAGCAGTTTTTCCTTTTCTAACAGTTACTTTTGTTTGCTCTTTTCCGTCTCTCAGGTCTGCTGAGGCTGCAACAGATCTACCAAGGACTGCGGCCGGGCAACGAAACGTTCCACGTCGAGACGGTGAAGCGGATAGCGAACGTGAGCGATGCGATCGAGTTCCTGCGCACCATCGAGGAGCTGAACCGGTGGTCACGGAAGCACATCGTGCTCGACTGCAGCACCGAGCTGGCCAAGGACATCGTGGTCAGCCACGTCCGTGACATCACACTCGGCAAACGAACCTACCACTATCTGCTGAGTGGGCTGGTAAGTGGGGGGCGTTCTTTTCTTTGCCAGCGTCCGTTTACAACCCTGGGCACATCTTCCCGGCGGGGGGAAGCATTTGCATTCGGCTCGAATGCGGAGAGCTTAACGCTGAACGTCGATTGCACTGTCTTTCTTCTTTACTGCAGCCTGTGTATTTGGAATTAATAATAGAAAGCAGTGATTAGTTCGCAACCGAGCCCCGGTCCCAATGCGTACAGCGTGAAATTAATCTCATTTCAAAAGGATTGCGATTAATTCTAAAAGCTTCCCATTTGCTACCTTCGGAGCGAGTCGTTCCGGTTGATGTTCGCCGGAAGCGGGCCAATAACAAATCGACCTCCCACGGGCCTTATGGCTGCAGCTGTGTAACCTCGCCAGATTGCTCTGTTGCTCTGCAGCGAATCGAATTCCCAGCAAATCTAAACCTTCCATTCTGTCCCCCCGTGCAAGACTCCAAGTGGAAGATAATCAAGGCGTAAGAACTTACCGGGTCCCTGCCGTTTCCAACCGTGTTCGGTGCGATACGGTGCGGACAGTAAAACTAGCTTTGCCGGTTTTATGCCGCCCCACTTAAGCCAACCACCCTCGGCGCAATCCGCAATCACCCGAACCCGCCACTACAACGCATAAACCTCTTTCCCGGTACGACGTACACATACTTCCATAGTAGCGCACTAAAATGCTTCGCCCGCCCCCGTGCGAATGCATCCCCTGGATGCTATCAAAATCAAATTTAATGCCCTTTTCACGCCCGATGACGTCATTGGAGGAAAGTTTTCAACACACTGTCTGTATGTGTGTGTGTCTTCTGGCCCTCGGCAAGTTTTACACCCACTGCCACGGTGCTGTAAAGCCATCGTGCGGAAGAAAATGGAACGGAACAGCCAGCGGAAAGAAATCTTCACTATCAACTATCGTGCTGCCTGGCTGGTGTGAGCTTTTTTCGCCCTGGATTCGTCCTTGCCGTCTGCCATCGTCGGGACGGCCTGCTTAACATTGCATGAAATTACCCTCCTATTTCGATGGGAAGTACGCATGCCGTTTGCAGACGGACGCCTTGGCGATGGTCCCTACAGCTTTACCTCGCCATTTGCCTGCCAATCAACGGTGAAGAATAATCACCCCGGTTGCACGTGGAACGTAGAATGGACAGTGATGCGCAGAGCAAACGTCACTCCAATACGGCGTGGTGTAATCTCTGTATAAATAGGTTCAAAAAAGATTCCCGTTCCAAAAATCATTACGATTGTTACTTCAAATAACAGATTATTATCAGCCAAAGCATAATCTACTTGTGAAGTGTTCGGGAACAAGGCCATTCTCAAACGGAGCATGCCTTGAAATCGACATTACAAAGTGCAAGGTAGTTAAAGCCCGTTTTAAATGAAGCGCAACTCCAAGCGCGACTCCAGGCGCAACTCCAAAATAACGTCAAGTTAGCATCGCTTCGTGCAGACACGACAATTTGCAAGGTAGTTGCGCTTGAGATGGAGCAGACTTCATTTCCTCATTTTTCTTCATTTTTATCACTAAATTCACCAAATGAATACACTACAATGACTAAAATACAATATCCTTGCTGCAAACATCTATATTTGTTGACAAACCAACCCAAAATGTTTGTTTATATCGAGTTGTTTTAACGCTAAATTTACCAAATTAATATACAACAGTGACTAAAATACAGTAAATATCCTGCTAAAAACATCTTTATTTGTTTGCAAACTAGCTCAAAGTATTTGTTTACATCTAGTTGTGTTGGAATTGCGCTTGAGTTGCGCATTCCAAACTCAAAAACGATTTGACAACTGACAGCCTTCGCGCATGCTGTCAGTTTCCAAGCTGCGCTTCGTGTACATCGGCATTTAGATACAAAATAGTGACCAAAACAAAGAAATCAATACGAATTTCCTATGTGTAGCCTTTGTAATGTGTATTCTTACTGTAATATCAACAACTAGAATTATTCTATAATTTCACTTTAAAAAGTCCTTTTTAGAAGAGTTCCTGAGCATTTTTGAATCGCAACGAAACGATTGTTTCGTGAATAATTCGTACAATTTATGTGTGAAAGTGAAAACTGTTTACATATGATTCGTCCTTCACTGTAATGCGACATCAGTGCTCCTGCTACACCCACTGAAGGAGTCATATCGTAAAGCTCGCCGTTTGCTGACTAAGCCAATCGTGCCCATCTTGTCGCGCAAGGCGTGATTAGCTCTACAACAATAAACGCAGCGAAAGCGCCAGAGTGCTGCAATCGGAAAGAACTTCCGCAGCATAATGCAACGTCAAGCACCACACACTGTAGGACGAGATATCGTCCAGAGTCTGAAGGATGATGTTTCGCTTGAAGCCGACGACAGCTGCCGCCACGGTTTACAGTAGGAGCGCGCGTTGACAGGTGACACACATTGAATAGGTGTGTGAGAGATTACGGAAACAATTCGGGCGATGCTCTTCTCCGCCACCATCCATGTGTGAGGGGCCCATTCGTGTGGAGAGTATTATTGCCGCCGCATTAAGCAATGTCGGTCAGCAGAAAGTGGCAGCGTGCAGGGGGAGGGAGCCCGTCTGTAATTGGACCCCTCCATGTTCAGTTGCCCACGCAAACACGGGTGGCTTAGGTGCTGATTTCACATAAACCCTCGACGTAACCACCGTCCCCAAAACTCGTCGTGATTTATTTGGAAAAACATTCCACAAACTTGCTCCGCTCACACTCCCTAACGCACGCAAACAGCAGCAGGGAGCTGTTTTGACGGGATATTAAATAAGCATAAAGTGTAATGCGTTTTGCATACCGACATACACACACACATCGAAGGTGTGCTAGCGTAAAGCAAACAGTCGCACCGGGGTAAGCGAACAGAGATAAGGCGACCCGTGTACGCCCCTTCTTGCCCGATCCATGTCCCGAGTGTTTTGTGGTCTTTAATTAACAAGCAGGATATTACACAGCAAGCCGGCTTTCCCGTGTCGGTGTCTGCTAGATTACGGGCCCCGGATTCGATTCCGGCTCGGGCACTGGGTAGCGTGGTGCACATTTAACCCGCTCGTTAAATGGTTCAATCATGTGGAAGTGCCGACCGAAAGTAGCAGCAATAATCTGCCCCGATACGACCAGGCGCCAAGTACAGCCCTGCTCTGTCCTTGCTCATTAAAGTTACCGTAGTGCGTGAGACGGTGCGGGCGTTTCCCACGAACTTTGTGCCACCGGGGGGGGGGGGGGGGGGGGGGGAGGGGGGGGAAGGGGGGGGGAGGGGTGGGGGGGGGGGGGGGGGGGGGGGGGGGTGAACGGCAGTGGGTTGGCTTTATTAACAAATTACTTTAAAGTCCTGCTAAATGCATCCAGCATAAGCTTTCTAATCCGTGTAATCTTTTTTGTTGCCGTGCGTCAATTTGCACCCGACGAGTGGAGCCACTTTTGGAGATTGTTTCGTCACAATTTTTAAATAAAAAAAATAAAAATTTTACACAGATAGTATAAATATCTACCTCACAAAATAGTTGATGGCACAGTTGGTGTATTGTAATGAAAAATTTCAAATTCAAAGCTATACCAAAGCCTGATCTTGAATGTCCTCACACAAGAAGCCACCTATTACACTGTCTATTTACAACCGCTTATGAGATTCGGCTTCTCAAACCAGACCATATGCAAAACTGTTGTCTACAGGGGCCGACATCTTACCGGCAGCAGCGGTCAACTCAAATGGCACACACACACCACCAGGCGAAACATGAAACAAATTGAATGCTTGTATAAATAGCTGGGCAGTTCCGCACGCAGCGTCGGGAGCAAATCAGGAAGGGCTGAACGCTCACCACAACAAGAGCTTGGCTTACCAGCAGGGTGCCAGGCATAAGCAAAACCGCATCCCACCCACTCTCGAGGGATGAGCCTCCGTTTCCAGGATCATCACCGTGTGTCTTCAATTTCTTAGACTACCAGTGTGTGTGAGTGTGGCAAAGAAAAAAAAGCAAGAAACACCCGTTCCTGATCCAGCTTCCGGGAAGAAGGCGAAACTTTGCATGTTACTGGAACGTGCCTCAGCCAGGAGTTTCGTGGGTGAAATCCGTGCCCGGCTGCCGGTACGAAGCCACCACCGGAGCAGGCTATTTTTAACAGCCGCCATTATAACATCCAAACGCAAAGAATGAGGCCGATGCTCCATTCATTAACCGTCCCGGTACGTACGTACCAACCCCTCGTCGGGATAGCACCAACGTGGGATGATAGGACGGAGATTATTGCCCGCTCGGGCCGTTCCGTACGTACCGTAACGCTCTCACTGCCGCCCGTTTGAACAGCAGACGACGGGCGTAAGCCGCAAAATGAAATATAATACCCCACTCGGCGGGCGTCTTCGGTGATGCGATGGGATGAAATATGGGTTCAAGATGATTGCGGTGCAGGGCCAACCACATTAAAGTGACAACTCATGCGTGGTTTGTTGAATAATGGAGCAGTGGGGTATGCAACAAAGGCCGAACCACAGTCAGAGAATGGAAAGTTCGGATTTAAGCCCGCAGTTAAAGGGGAATCGGCCCGTTCACACAGTGTTTACGGGCGAAATTGCGATGGAGGCGCCTGGTTGTTTGTAAATTTTGCTGGCACCAATCCGTTACGAACATTTGAAAATTATGTTTTATTTTCATTTGCTTTAAAATATTACCATCAATTGAAAGCAATTATTGTATTCCTCATTGGCGAATGAAGATGTTTTTTACTGAAAGAACACTTTATTGTTTTACAATTATTATTCAATTTTCTCCCTCATACCGTTCAGTGCATAGTTGTTTATATACTATGAACAGAGTTTAAAAGTGGTAGCAAAATGATCGTTTGGACCGGGTTCAAAGCACTGAACCACAAAATCATCTATTTTAGGCGTAGATCTTGCTCAAAAATGCAGTCTTAAAATGGTTGAATATAGAAAGAGTTTGAAAATGTATACAAATGTAGCAGAGTGCAAAGAATACAATGAAGAACCAGAATCTTCTAAGTGGCAAATGAATCAAAACGCTTCTTTGTTTTTAGTGTTGTATCGCTTATATTATACAAATAATACTTTTACATTCAATGCTGTAAAAATGTAACATTATCCCTGAAATGCCATTTAGTTTAGAAAGAGACTGTAGGCCATTTCTCCAATGTTTTGCATTCTGCACCCACAGAATGATAAAAATAACACACAAAAAGCTAAACATCGAATACTATAAAACAGAAAAAACACTGTCAAACAAACACAGCATGCGGAACGGACGAGTAAATATTTTCTTTAAAAGCATTCTCCAATATTCCCTGCCGAACGCTTCGGCTCACGGTAAGCACGTCACCCTCCCCGTCTTTCCACAATTCCACCGAACCATCGTGCGGCTAGATTGTGAAACCGATACCCCCGAAACGACCATTAGCAACGACCCTGGTCCGGGTACCCATCACGATGATCGTGTACCGTTTATCTTGTATGCCCATTCCATCTATCACTTACCATCTTATCTGGCTTTCACGGTGGCTCGCTTTTTATCGTTCCCCGTTCCACTCGGCCCGGGGAACATGCCATTCTCGCCTCCCGGGGCAGGCAGATTTCGGCAGATTGATCGCTGCTAACCTTGAACAATTCTCCAGAATCACTCATCAGACCCCAACCGACGAGGGCTTGGCGTGCTGGCGATTCGGGGCGATCGCTGTATCGTGTTTCGCCCCCCCGCGGGTAGGAAAAGCGAACGGGAAAATAACTCTCCGGAACACACGCACACAAACCCATCCCAGCTGGTTGACGAGCTGGAACGGAACCGAAATCAAAATGCGAATCAAGTGCGTGCTGGTATGGGAGAATACGAGTTGCCCACCACGGGCGGGCTTACACCAATCTAATAGAATCGGGAAGTGAACCCCGGTACAAACACCACCAGTCAATTTATATGATTTAACATAAATCGACCGGGCTGTTCTCCGTCCACCGGAAGCTTCTACATCGTGCCGTGCCACTGCCAGTCGCTCCTGTCGGTTGCCGCACGCTCGCTTCGGCTCTAGCTTTTTGCTAGTCACAGCCGAGCTTTGCTCTATCTATTATCTATTGCACACATACATAACGTCCCCGGAAGCTACATTATTAACGATGTTGTAGGCAAGATGAATCAATCGATTCTCGTTCAAGTAAATGAAGCCAATTTTCATTATAATTTACAATATGGTGTGTCATCAAAGATACCCAGTGTGCAAGTTCGGCCCAATGATCTTCCTCTTCTGGTGTTGTGCAACCTAGAGCAGGGTTAACTTCAATGTCTTCAAACGCATGGATTTGGATGGTAGGCTCAAGTAGTTACGGATCATACTGAGCAACAATTTTCAATAACTTCAGCTTTAAAGTGCCGATAGTAACGAGTCATGAGAACCGCCTTGTTTCAGAGTATGTTCTGTAGAGTATGTATCCCTTTTCTTGACACATGGTGCAAAAAATGAGTAAAGCCATCTTTCGGACAACGTACTGTTGTTCTCTTTTCATCTGTTGAGCCTAACTTGTTTATACAACCCTTAATTCCATAATATCTTCGGTTAAAACCAGAATTACTTGAAAGTAGTTATTGATCAAATGCGGTTTCAAGAGTATGCCCGCATAAAATGGAACAAAGGATGCAGAACAGGATAGGATCTGAATACAATAGCAAATAGAAATACATATTACCTGTTTTATTCAATAATCTGCCAATAGTTGAACAGCGTTGAACGAACTAGCTGCAGACGTTCGATGTTCACGATGTTTGAAACTATATTTACAAGCACCTGTTACGACAACAAAAGTCTCATTAGGAAGCATTTTCTCATATTTGTTCACACAAGCTCGATCACACACGTTTCTAGTCAGCATGTTTGTTTTGAAAACACACGCTAAATTATTTCTTTTCCATAATGCATACTACGCCAAAACCAACGCCATAAAGTAAACACATCCAATTCGGGTATTATAACGACGTCAGGGAAGGCCTCCCAACTCAGGTGTACCGAGGCGTACCGTTCCGATAGCGACAGCCGGAGTGGAAGATGGGTCCGGTAATTTAACCACTTTTAATTAAAAGCCAAAGACATCGGCTGGAACGGCTGGATTGTAGCCCAAGAACCTGCTCATCGATTATTCATCGGGCCAGCCCGGTTTCGGGGGCTGGAGGCGTTGGTAGTTGTTATTTTTCTTTCCATAAATTGGTTACTAAATTATACCCCTGTTCCGTCGGCGAGGGATTGGCAGGTGTAACGAACAAGCCTAGAAACAGGTGCTTGTGGGGGGGCTGAATTGAGTTGTTTGCCGGCTCCAACTGTGCCATAAGGTTGCCTCTTCGATCAAGTAACGATCGTGCAAACAAAAGCTGAGCGTGCTCGGTAAACCCTGTTTGCATGTTGTCGGGTGCCCTTCTGTAATTAGTATAAACGTAGGTATATAGACATCATGCATTAACGATGTTGTAGGCAAGATGAATCAATCGATTCTCGTTCAAGTAAATGAAGCCAATTTTCATTATAATTTACAATATGGTGTGTCATCAAAGATACTCCGGCACCCGGCACGACGGCGCGACACGGACCCTGCTTTATGGGTCGGGTACCGTTTGGCTCTCCCGGGGGTTCGGTGCTGTGCTTCTTTTACGACAGGTGGAAATATCGGGCCTCACCGGCGACATTCGGTTCAACGAGGACGGCAAGCGGCAGAACTACACGCTGCACGTGGTCGAGATGACGGTGAACAGCGCGATGGTGAAGGTGGCCGAGTGGTCGGACGAGGGCGGCCTCGCCCCGGTCGTCGCCAAGTACACGCGCCTCAAGACGGACATGCACTACGAGCGGAACAAGACCTACATCGTGACGACCATCATCGAGGAGCCGTACATTATGCTGCGCCAGCCGGAACCGGGCGAGACGCTCGAGACGAACGAGCGCTTCGAGGGCTACTGCAAGGATCTGGCCGAGCTGGTGGCGAAAAAACTCGGCATCAACTGTACGTACCCCGCACGCACCGTGTTTGTCTGTGCTGGGAGCAGAGCGAACCGACATAATTTTCCCAGCCTCCCAGCCGTTCCACGTGAAAACCGGCCCGGGGGCTCATGTTTTCTATTGACTTGACAATGTTTGCGAAACAATTTCAACCCATTGCCAACCGTACGGACTTGGGAACATCTCCGCCACCCAACCGGTTTGCCGGTTGGGTACGACACGGCCCTGGCTTCTTGTTTTCCGTGCTCTTGTAGACACTTCCATTTACCTGCGGGCTCATCGGTGCGCAGTAATTACTGCGGCCAAATGGTTCCCCCGGGAGGCGTTCTCCAAGATAATGCGCAAAAAGCCGGACCAGTTCCGGGCGTACACGATGCGCAACCGGGGCCAGCCGTTCAACCTGCCGACGAACGGGACGCGCACGCTCGACTGCAACACCTCGAAGGGCTGGGTCACCCCGTGGGAGCACGGTGATAAAATTTCGCGTTACCTGCGCAAGGTAAGAGAGAAGCAAAAATAGCAATGCCAGAGCACCGGGATTTATGAGACCATGATGCATTATTATGACCGTTCGGGCTTTATTTATTATCCGCCTGTGTTATAGCGGTGCGTTTTGTTGCGTGGCGCTACTTCGGTCGAGCAGAGGCGCCTTCGTTACCGTCACATAAAATGCAACGCTCGTATCATGTTTCAATGTTGGCTAGTGTTGGCTTATGCTTTTTTTCTTTCTATTTGTGGCGTCTAACTTTCTTTTCCATCCGCTCTTTCTCTTCGCTCCGTACATCGTATACCGAAATGGGACCATTTTACAACACCTTCCCGTCCATTGGAATCACCACCACCACCACCAACAACCAATCATTGGACGTTTGGCAACGGACCAACCAACCCGAAAAAACCGACTCCGGCACCCGGCACGACGGCGCGACACGGACCCTGCTTTATGGGTCGGGTACCGTTTGGCTCTCCCGGGGGTTCGGTGCTGAAAGTTCAGCACTGTTGGCTCGCACGAGGATGGTTCGAACGAAAATTGGAGCGGCCAGCCGCTCGCTCCAGACAGTAGTGGATCAATTCGATCCTACGCAAACACAAACTCTGCCCGCCTGGGAACGAGATAAAGCACTGCTCCAACCATTGCACAGCGATAAAACTTATCTCTAAATCACACGCGCATAAAAAAAAAAGAAATCCGCTCAAAATTCAGCTCGTGCAGATTTATTATTTTCGAAAAAGTTTTCCCAATACCGGAATCCTTAAGATGAATGTTCAAAGTGAAAACAAAACCATTCGGAACCACGTGAACTGTGGGTGATGTGGGACCATCTTTCTTATCTCTTTTCTTTTTCTCTCTCTCTCTCTCTCTCTCTCTCCTCTCTCTCTCTCTCTTCCCTCGATACGTGTTTTGTCACCTTCCCTCCTCCGGCCACCCATTTTCCCAACCGCTCCGTTCCGGACACTAATGGTGGATTAATGTATAATATTTCACCGTATTGAATTGGCTGCGTGCCTGCGAGAATGTGCAGCGATAGCGCGTGCTGGGGTGGTGGGCGAGCAGGGATTCTCATTATGTGATGTGCGCACGTGAGCCACTTGTGTTTTGATTAAAACTTGTGCCGAGCTTGTGGGCTTAACGGGAGATGAGCTGATTTCCAGCTTATTCTCCGTTCGCTCCACCGTGCTCCATGACATTATTTACAAACTTCAAACCAACGCACCAAAGTTTCGATCGGGTCATCGAAGCATTCCAGAAAAGCCAGCGGCAGCAGATAAAAGTTATCACGCCCCACGCCCGCCACCGGCGAGCCACCCGGTCAATATGTCATATCGCAATGCCACACAAAACTGACAGGGGATATATTTCATTAGGTAATCTGGGTACCATGAAACGATTTGTAAGCTCTCGCCGATACGATAACGCCTTTGCACCCAGGAGGACCATGTCCCATGTCGAACACTTTTCACCGGTGTTTTGAGAGTTCGTGAGAACCACAAACCGGCCAGCGGCCAGCAGCCGGCCAGAAACCCTTTTACCGACGGGCTTCATCACGGGCCGTCCCGTCTTCTCCGAAAAGGGATAAGCAAAGTCCACTAACTTTTCGGAGCGGCACCGAGAGAGCGAGAGAGGAACGAAGACGCGCGCGGAGAAGGGGAAAAGTTTATATTTGAAAACTTTCAAATTAGCTCCCTCATTTCGCCGAGCATCATCTTCCTGACGTCTTTTTGCCACCTTCACCTTCGTCCAAGTGGCCTGCTGCTGCCGCTGTTTGAAAACAGTTGAACTCTCCTCCGCCTCGGGAACTGCTTTCTGCTGGCTCGCTGAATCGCAATCTAATCACACGAGATGCATCTCCTCTCTCCTTCACGTTACGGCCGTTTCACGTTGGTCACACCGGAACGAAACCGGACCGCGGTCGAGGTTGCCGCGGCCGGAGGACAAACAAATGGCTTCTCTATCACCGCTTCACTTTATTCACTTTTCTGTCGCGCCCCGAAACCGAGCAGACGAGCTGCGGATCGTGAAGGACGGCCAGTACGGGTCGGAAAACCCGGACGTGAAGGGCGGCTGGGACGGGATGGTGGGCGAGCTGGTGCGAAAGGAGGCGGACTTCGCGATCGCCCCGATGACCATCACATCCGAGCGGGAGCGCGTCATCGACTTCAGCAAGCCGTTCATGTCGCTCGGCATCTCCATCATGATCAAGCGGCCGGTGAAGCAGAAACCGAGCGTGTTTAGCTTCCTCAACCCGCTGTCCAAGGAGATCTGGGTAAGTGTTGGGCACCGGGGCCAGGGTTGCCGGGAACGACCACGGCGATGCGGACAGTGATGTACCCAACAAGATTTGTATAGAGCTGTTTAACAGCTTTTAGAGGTTAGGAAGATAAAAATGTGTTTATTTTATTTGTTCTGTAGAATTATACCATTTTCCATTAAAAGTACATTGGATGTAGTATAAAATAACATCAATAAACCATACTAAAACTTGCATTTGATATGCCAAAAATCACCTGGTATGATACATTTACACCATTGACTAGAAATTATTATATCCCCAAAGAAGCTTTATTCTTTGGAATGAATAACTGTTTAATCCAATTCGAAATATTGTGATTTTTTGGTTATGCGTGCCCAGCTCTGGCAAGTAATGCAAGAAACATGCAGTTCGAAATAAATTATCAATCACTTGAGAATAACACAGATACTATAAAATTGTGAGTAACGAATCGCCTTTAGTACAAACATCTTATATGAATATTTCTTGTTCGTTTCTGTTCATCAACTTTACAGAATAGATAAAAAATTAATTAAGCGTTTCATTTGGCAAGGCATAAGTACAAAAATACATAATTGGAGTGACAATTAAACTATAATAGTTCACGAGAGTGGTAAAATTGAAATATGAGTAATGGTGCTCATTTAACAGCTACAAAATTAAATAAAAATACCTTTTCATTCGGAGAACACCAAAACAATTGAGAGGTCTTAATGACAACGATAACAAAGAGGACGAAAAAAAACAGAAAGACAATATGTCAAAGAAACATTAACTACTTGAATTGTTTTATCGCATTGATACATCACTGTACCCGCGTCGTTGGTCTCCTTTAGTACCATGGAAACATGAGCTTTCGTGTTTCGCGCGACATTAACCTGACGTCGAAACGTCGTCCAGCAGCCCATGTGTTCCGCCAGCTCATCTTGTCCTTAGCCTAAATGCTGCTTCTAATGCTAATGCAACGCCGAATGCTTCTTTCTCTCTCGCACTCTCACACGCCTGCAGGTCTGCGTGCTGTTCAGCTACGTCGGTGTCAGCATCGTCCTGTACATAGTGTCGCGCTTTTCGCCCTTCGAATGGCGACTAGTTAATTATAACGGTAATTAATTTCTCTGTCCAGCGGCCCCCACCCCAAGGGCTTACGTTGCTGGTGCGCGCGTCCCCCCCGAGGATGCAGTGTGTTTTGCGCGCCGCTCACAGCTTGGCTTCGAAGGTTCCGACACGTCCCACTCGGTGCCGGTGATTCCGGAATGAGTTGTGAACAGTTTCGGCTGCGAACCAAAAAAAAACAAAAAACAACACTGCATCCTCCGAACGCGCCCGTATGCGTACTGCGAAACAAAGGACGTAACTTATCTCATGTGTTTTGCTCCCTTTACACCGCCCTCCGTGACACCTACCGTGCGACACCGTTGACTGGTTGGATCGACGCTTCCCGGGAACGTCGTGCTCGCGCGTCCTCCCGACATCACGACCCGACCCCCTCTGTGACACACTTTATGGGAAATTGGGATGCCGCGCCGCTGCCGGTGCTGTGAACACGAACCGGACCTGTCAGGCGAACAACCGGACGCGGTGCCACAGGCGACGGTAAATGAGTTTAGCATTCTGAACTCGTTCTGGTTCGCCCTGGGCGCCTTCATGCAGCAGGGCTGCGACATCTCGCCCCGCTCGATCTCGGGCCGGATCGTCGGCTCGGTCTGGTGGTTCTTCACGCTCATCCTGATCTCGTCCTACACGGCCAACCTGGCCGCCTTCCTCACGGTCGAGCGTATGGTCACGCCAATCAACTCCCCGGAGGATCTGGCCTCGCAGACCGAGGTCCAGTACGGCACGCTGATTCATGGCTCGACCTGGGACTTCTTCCGGGTACGTACGCGACGCGGGCAGACAGGTGCGCCCAGCAAAACACACCGGCTCATTAATTTCCCTCCCTCTCTCTCTTTGCAACCCTACAAGCAGAAATCACAAATCTCCCTGTACAGCCGCATGTGGGAGTACATGAACTCCCGCAAGCACGTCTTCGTCAAGTCGTACGACGAAGGTATCCGGCGGGTGCGTACGTCGAAGGGCAAGTACGCGCTGCTCATCGAGTCCCCGAAGAACGACTACACCAACGAGCGGGAGCCGTGCGACACGATGAAGGTCGGCCGGAATCTGGACGCGAAAGGATTCGGCATTGCCACGCCCTTGGGCTCACCGCTAAGGTAAGCCAGCCTGTATGTGGGACGCCATCTGCCGTACGTGCGCACCGCAGCAATGCGGGGCCGAACGGCACTAACTTTGCCGTGCACACTTGCCTGCGCTATCTCGGGCGAGGGGAAACAAAACGGGCCTGGAAAGGGGGAGGGGGACTGCGTGCTGTTCAGCTACGTCGGTGTCAGCATCGTCCTGTACATAGTGTCGCGCTTTTCGCCCTTCGAATGGCGACTAGTTAATTATAACGGTAATTAATTTCTCTGTCCAGCGGCCCCCACCCCAAGGGCTTACGTTGCTGGTGCGCGCGTCCCCCCCGAGGATGCAGTGTGTTTTGCGCGCCGCTCACAGCTTGGCTTCGAAGGTTCCGACACGTCCCACTCGGTGCCGGTGATTCCGGAATGAGTTGTGAACAGTTTCGGCTGCGAACCAAAAAAAAACAAAAAACAACACTGCATCCTCCGAACGCGCCCGTATGCGTACTGCGAAACAAAGGACGTAACTTATCTCATGTGTTTTGCTCCCTTTACACCGCCCTCCGTGACACCTACCGTGCGACACCGTTGACTGGTTGGATCGACGCTTCCCGTGAACGTCGTGCTCGCGCGTCCTCCCGACATCACACCCTCTGTGACACACTTTATGGGAAATTGGGATGCCGCGCCGCTGCCGGTGCTGTGAACACGAACCGGACCTGTCAGGCGA
>KZ071721.1:97082-108156 GCA_002091845.1 Anopheles cracens | reverse complement strand
AAGCCAGCAGAAACAAGTATGACTCTCCAAAACAATACTATTCATTCAATAAAGATGAGTCTTCTAATTCAACATTCCAACAAAATCAAAATGCAACAGAAATTCCATATGAGTACTGGACACTCTACAATGCCAACGATGATCAACGAAAGTACAACCTGGCTTAAAGGACGAGGAACAATCTGGCCTCCATATCGTTTTTTTTTTGGAAAGCGATGGAAATTTGTCAGATGACTTCTCTTACCTTCCCCTCTTATCTACATTACCTTCCAATTCAGAAGATTCAAGTAATGTGACAACGGTCCGAGTTTAGAAGCCTATTACTGTACCTGTTTTGAAAAGATGCTGCTGATTAGTAACTAGTTTACAAGTTTTGTTGTATCTATAAAGATATTTTCCAAATTTACTCATATGACAACACTACTTTTACATCCTGCGTCTGATGTATTTTGTAATTTATGGAAATAATAAATGATGCTGACTTTAAATTTCGGCCATTTCGATAAGCTTGATGGTCTTTCGATGCTTATCGACGTCCTGTCGAAAGGTTTGAACAGACATGATAAAAAAAATCTTTTGAAAATAGCCTGCCAATTCAACACTCAAGAACGAGTCGCGTCTTCAAATCTCATTGCTATCTGTCGTCTAGCATGCAAACTATTTTCTCGCTCTCTCAGGGAACTCCTTACGGACAGGTTCCTCCTTAGGTTCCAATGCTTTTCACCAAAAGCTCGAAGCAAACGCCGTGCGGTGCATTCCTCAAAACCGAAACCTGAATACTTTTTCGTGGTAAAACCTTTTCTCACCTACAAACCATATCACCAATAAAGCATAAACGGTCGCTGTGCATGCAATCACCACGGTTTTATTTGCCTTCTATCACCGCTAACGCCGCTTAATAGATGTGTTAATGTGGCCCGCCGTTTCCTACCGACGCCGATGGCCGCCGATCTTTGAGGCCCTAATGTGCCACTGAACTATGCTACGCACCCGAAAATTGCCCATTTCCATTAGAGTCCGAGCATCGAACCTGTGGACAGGACAGCAAAAAGGAAGAAGCAACAAAAAAAAAACGCTCGTAAGAACAACAGCGGGAACCAATCCGCTCCTACCGGTGTGCTATCGTCACCTGATCGGCGACTGCGCTGCCGGAGGTGCCGTGAAAAACGGTAGTAAAATTATCACCCAAAAAACAAACGAATGAAGATCGAAACATTCATGCAGAAAGCGGATGAAAATGAAACAAGCGTGGGTGAAAAACGACCAAACAAAAAACGACGGTGGAAAAATAAGTAAACAAACACACCGACCTGTCTAATGGATGTGGATGTGTCGTGCAATTCGGTAGCCACAAATGGCGGTAGAGGCCGCCCGCCGGCTGGGTTTGTGATGGATTGCAGGACACGCGAAATGAAGCAAACGCGGTGTAGGGTGAAAAGATGAAAAGGGAACAACTTAATGAGAAGTGGGAAAACCATCTCAAATAATACCCATGAAAGCACTCTATTTTATAGCACATTCAGCATTTCCACCGTGCGGCGAATGCAGTTCCCTGAGTTCCGCGTTCGGGAGCGCCGCCCGCTGCGAGCGGCGGTTTGAGTGATATTTGAATTGTATTTATATAGCCGTTGTTTGGAGAGAACGGTTCCGATGGAAAACGAATTTTAAAGAACGTTCTTTTGGGAAAAAAGCAGTTCCCATCGTTTGCGCCTGTGTCAGGTGAATATTATTCGAACAAATCATACCCCATCCCATGGCAATGGCGTCATTCGTCATGATTGACGGAGGAAAAACAAAACTTCCAACAAAGATGATTAAATGAACACTAATCATACAACCACTATAGAAGGAAATATTGTCTCATTTTGTCTTGGATTCAAAGGATTTGACTATACTAATAATGCAGATTCAATTTTTTGTATTAACAACAGCTGTCTGACTAATCAACGGTTAACCTGTCTGTGAATAACTGTAAACAACTATTTAACCATAACTATTTAGAAGACCGTTTGTCCTTAACAAAGATTGCTTTCTTTGTAGATAAATGTAGACACGATCTTTTTGAGTTTTGCTTTACAAAAGAATAGAAAAAATTGTAAATGATACGAAGGATAACTATACAGGAAATTCATACAGGAAAATAAAGAATTCAATCACCATTACGCGCATCCATGTCACCTTACATATGGTGATTGGGGGCCCGGAAGTAACTTTATGAGTAATAATCAATAAAACACACTACTAGAATACGTCTGGGTATACTATATCACCAGATTCAGATTCATAAAGTTCTACACACGATTTCAAACTATCAGCTTGCCTGTTATTGTGGAACAGTTTCCATACAAACTACAGATATCCGTTCAATCTATCCTACCACTACAACGATTGAAGTATCTGGACTGCAACAGAAAGTATTTCAATACCCCACGACTAAGATGTCCAAGATTCAAATCTCATATGTTATCTTTTGGAAAAATGATGAATATACAAATCTATCAAGTTTTAATGCTTGTTGTGCTTTGTTGTTATATGTTGATGCATATGTTTTTTTTATTTTTTTTTTATTTGTTTTTTTTTTTATTTGTTTATGGATCATGAAGCAAAACATGGAACATGGAGCAGAGACAACAATAATTTTGTGTGAAACATTGATTAATATGTTAAAATTTCAATAGCTCAACACTGAAGGATATATTTAAAAGTTCTTCCCGCTTTTTTATTGGTCATGAATTACAATTGATTTTTGAAAATGGATTAAATGCTATAAACGAAATAAAAAAAATAAAATCGATGGATTACGAAGGTGTTCACGTTTTTCATGAAACCTTTCACTTGCACGGTCAAAAATGTTCCTGGCATCACGAGTTACTGGTTGTGGGTTCGAAACTCAACTGAACCGTTCTCCATATAAAGCTCGACTAAAGGTTTATTTCAAACAAGAAAACCCAAAAATGGTAAGCCCAGATCTATGTCATGTTGTTGTGCTATTTAAAATGGCAACTCAAACATACAAGTTTTAGGAAAGCGTTCTGCTTCAGTAGTTCAATGCAATACAACGTTTATAAACTTTCTACAACTGAAGTATGGCGAACTGAATTTTCTGAAATTTATTTGAATAATTGAAAAACGTTAAGCTCTGATGTAAGATGATTCATTCAATTCCATGAATCGGAGCTGATTTTCCTGGAACGTATTTCTGAAACGAGATTAGACTAGGATTAAGTTTGATAGTTTGGTTGGTAAAAATATATGCTAAAATCAGTATTGCCTTCTCTAAGTGCGTTTAAATCAAACAAAATCAAACACAACCATATATAAATGCAAGACTGTGTAAATAAGAAGTAAACAAATGAGATACGGAAATTATGTTTCTCCTACATTACGCATTATCACGGTACAATTGATTGCCAATATATGAATGAACGTACAACGAACACTAACACACCAACAGCTTCAAATCGAGCATACACGGCAGACAATGGTCGATTTGAAGTGTCTCTGATTCGTTCGGTTCGTCGCCTAGGATAGCATCGGGCACTCGCGGCACTGTCGCTGCTTGCCAGCTGCTTAAGTAAGAGGCGAAAAGAAAACGTTCGAAAACACCCCCTCGAAAAACTTTGTCGATCCAGAAGCTGTTAACACAGCCCCGTACACATCGTCGCCAGGCCTACGAACGCAATGGTTCTATCAACACCGAGAGTGTCGTCACGAAATGCATTAGACGGCATAATAAAGAACAAAGGCAGAGAATGGAGTTTATGAACATCGTAAATCAAACCTCCATCAACGATCCCGCTGGCTGGCTGGCGCACTCCAATGCATTGGAGAGAACACCAGAAAAAATGAGCCTGTTGATGCACTCGATGAAATACTGCCCCACCGAAACCATCGAACAACTTGCACAGCGACCAGTTCGAAGGCAACAATATGTTAACGGCGTCGAAAACAAATCTTTTAATTTCCTTACCATCATCATTGCCATTATAATATGCAATGTTGTAAAGCAGAAAAAAGCGTCATAAAGTTGAGGAAATAATGATTTATAGTTTGTATGCATATGAATTCTTCCGCGTCGAATGCTTATCATCGTTGTTGCTTATGTTGAAATCGTTTCAGTTTTGATTTCAATCGTACTTGTTAACACCACAATATGATTTCACAATGCCTTCAACTGAAAGTAATTCAGGCAAAGCGTCCTTCATCCTTCATCTTGCTTAGCAGATCCGCAGCCATACAATATCCGTTAGGATTTTTTTTCGGGCTAGCGAAAACGTTAAGCTCTGATGTAAGATGATTCATTCAATTCCATGAATCGGAGCTGATTTTCCTGGAACGTATTTCTGAAACGAAATTAGACTAGGATTAAGCTTGATAGTTTGGTTGGTAAAAATAAATGCTAAAATCGGTATTGCCTTCTCTAAGTGCGTTTAAATCGAACAAAATCAAACACAACCATATATTAATACAAGACTGTGTAAATAAGAAGTAAACAAATGAGATACGGAAATTATGTTTCTCCTACATTTTGCATTATAAGAATGAACGTGCAACGAACACTAACACACCAACAGCTTCAAATCGAGCATACACGGCAGACAATGGTAACGATTTGAAGTGTCTCTGATTCGTTCGGTTCGTCGCCTAGGATAGCATCGGGCACTCGCGGCACTGTCGCTGCTTGCCAGCTAAAAAAAAATAAACGGACGATACTTAGATACGTACCTAATGCAACAACAATCGGCAATCTTTGGCTTAATCCGCTCGTTTTTCTCCTTACCCGTACCCGTAACCCGTAAAGAATTTAAAAAATTTCGACACACACGCATTCACACTTTTAGCATCTCCAATGCAGCGAGTGTTCAATAAATTCCTCACAAAGAATGTCGGTAGAGGAGAGTTTTTTCACAGTACAATTTATGTACCGTGCGGCACACTTGAAAGTGTGTCGCCCATGCCAGCCACAGAGCACCCGCGGCCTCCGAGCTGTTTCTATTTGCATTTGCCCGTCACTTTCCACCTCGGCTGACGTTCGTTCATCAAAGGAGACCATAATCCGGGCGAAAGAAGTGAAAAAAAGTGTCGACTGGCCTCGCGCGGGGAAAATCACTTTTCGGTAGTTAAACATTCAACAGCCAATCAGCAGGCTGCAGTTGCTCCGTCCCGGCAGTCCCATTGCGCGTTGCTAAGGAGCGTGTGTGAATGTGTAAAAAATAAACACACACGATTGTTTTTCTTATTCTTAACTGCACATTCTCCAACCGTGCGATCCATTTAGCGGCAACGCGTATTGATTTATTCAGTGTGTGAGTGGAAATGTATTGCGGTTACGGGTGGTATTCTTTTCGGCTGTCGGCCTTTTTTTCCCAAGCCGCCAAGTTCAGAAAGTTCACATTACAATATGGCAGGGTGGCGCTAATGTGTCTCACTGGTGCATGCTGTAGTAGGTTTCTTTTACTGTCGTCCATTTTAAAATAAATTTATTTCGGTGCATCACGATGCATGTGGAGTAGCTGATCCAGTGCAGTTGATTGCAACGTTAGGGTAGCAAAAAGGATATATACAACACAAAGTTGGCTTTCGTTTGAGTTTTTGTAAAATTTACAGTACTGTTGAAAAAAGACATCAGTACAGTAAGTTGGTAGGCTGGTTGATGTACATAGGGTAAGTGTAACATTTAAAGATATACATTTTATTTTTCAAATTTATTCAACAATTAAAAATCTTATATCCTTTTTTTATTTTTTTTAAATTTGAACAACAATTAAAAATCTTATATCCTTTTTCTTTAGTTCTAGTTTCTCCAGTACCCCAAAGGTTTTAATACGTACTCCTTAGTTTGTATAAGTCGTGTATCTATTACCCAACAATGTTAAAAGTAATACATTTTTCATTCGTTTTCAGTACAGTAAATAGTGATCATATAATGGTTATGCGTTCGATACGTGGCAGATACGTTTGCATGAATGTTTGCTGTGGAAATATGCTTGTGTCTCATTATGTTAATGGTTATTCTACAAGCTACAAGCCAATTCTAATGAAATTTGAACTACCTCAAATCTTACAGGAATCAATACAGTCAGACAATGACGGATATAATCAAATTCAAATCATTTGAGTGGTTGCAAAACTTGTGGGATAGACTCTTCAATTTTGATCGCATGGAAGTTCGGAGTTAGCAAAAACTTCAGCGATCCTTACTGTTCAAAATCGTTGTTCTGTTGATGCTTTTGTAAAAAATACAAAACAAAAAGTGCCATAATTAAAGAAAAAAAAATGCCAAAACGCACAACATGGCAAAATCAGTTCCATGAACACTGCTTTTAAGTTACTAATATTGTAAAAATATGCGTAGACTCTTTTTAAAACTCTTTATATTTATATATCATATCGGGAAAGTGGACTTATTAGGACTTTAAGAAGATTTTACCACATTAAAGTGTTTACTTGATCATCTCAGTTCCAAAGTGTTTGTATCATACATAATCGTCGGTAATCTACTGGCAATTAGTATAAACACATAACATTGTACAAAAACAATGCAAAATTAAAAGCAATGCACAACTCAACAGTTTTGGTTAATCACTCTATAAAAAGAAAACAGTTGCTGCTCATAAATGCCACTCGTACGTTAAACATTTTTCCTGTCGTCAAGGTGATAGCAAAACCATAAAATCTGTAATCTATGAAATGATCAACCTCTTCCCATTCATTCTATAGTAATGCACTTTTTATTGCACTACAAATGATTACATCAATTTTTTGTTTGCTCCAGTTCACTATCGCTATCGCCCTGTGCAACAGCTTGCAGAAAATGGAGCCAGCAAACATTGGTTTAAAAGTGAATTGCCACCTAATAGGGTGAACGGTAGGCCTCTCCAAAACGGCCAACATGGCGTTCGTGCCATGCAACGGAGAGAAGGAGAGAAAGAGAGACGGGCGAGTGTTAAAAAATTAATTACACTCCCGTGCCATAATGCAGTGGTGCGCCGTAGTAAAAACACAGCGATAGCGTGCGATCAAAACGCGAATTAAGTTCATTGTAAATCATATCTTGATAAGTTCAATCTGAAGCACCGTATACACAGCGATAGCGTGCGATCAAAACGCGAATTAAGTTCATTGTAAATCATATCTTGATAAGTTCAATCTGAAGCACCGTAGCTGCTACATCATGGGAAGAGTTGTGAAAAAGCGCAGGTTTTGGCTATCGCCTTGCGTTGTGAGTTTGCGCATCGCTGCGCAATCGAAGCACGCAATAAGTTACAACTTTATGACGAAGTATTAAAATCTCCTGCCCTCAACGTAAACCTCCCTTCGCCGCGTTACCATTGAAGACCAGCGAACGTAGCGAAGGATAGTGGTGCGTAGACGTGATAATTAACATTACTTATTGCAACCCCACACAGTCGCACTCGCCCGGGTCTCGGATACCTCGAAATTCGGTGAAGCTAAAACGAACGCCGAACGCAAGCCGCATATATCACCGCATGTGAAATCAATATGCGCAGCGTACACACGAAGAAATGGGATCACATTTCTGTTTCCGAACCGCAGCGAACGGACCACCGGCGCGGAAAACGGTTCCGTGCGATCCACGTGGAAAATGTCAAACGCACAGTGTGCTATGTCAATATGGTGGCTTTGAATGGAAAAATAACACTTCAACCTACCATGGCAACGGTGAGCGTACGTGTGCGGCTGACGACGTGGCTACGGTTGCTAGGTCATATTGATGCTTCCGATCTTACTTTGATGGATTTCCTTACCGACCCATCGGTTACAGTGCATGCAAAAATTTTAAGTGAATCCGTTTGGTATATGTGCCATGAAATCTCATTTGTTACTTTATGTGGTGTTTTGCTTTTAACTGATAGAAATTATGCTTTTAATTTCGCTTTTTTTCACTGCTTCTGTATGCCATTTCATGGAATTCGGGCTCCAATTCAATTCAATTTTTTGCATCTTAGTTGAACATCATTCTCAGTTAACTCTTTGGGTTGTCATTTTATTCTCAAAATAAACGAGTGAACGAACTATATTAGTTATACATTCGAACTTGCGTTCGGCAACAATGATAATAAAGGAAAATTAGGAAAAATATGAGGATATGCTGTACAAAATAAGCTTCAATAATATACACAAGAAGAAAATGTGAAGTAAAAGAAATTGAATAAGAAAGTTTATAAACAACAAGTGGTTAAACAAATAGCAATTAAAAAAAGAAAATTATTCGCAAAACACGATCCTGTTTAAGCAAAGTGTCAGAAGTACTGATGATTTGTAGTGAGAGATTGTTCAAGCTGTAGCCAATCAGGTTTTGGCCGGAGGAGTGGAGTAGTAGAAGCGACCTATCGATCTTAACACGACAGGATATCTACCAAAACCCCATACACTATTCTGCTACGGTTGAAATAATCGGTTACTTTACTATTAGTTTATGTAAAGCATGATTGGCGTTTCATACATAGATTCATAACGCACAGAAATAAAACATAGAACATAGAACTTCAGATATCGAGAAAAACAACAAAGAAAAGTGAGGAACCGAATGTCATTTTCTTCTAATACAACAATTGACTTTAATTACTTAATCGAACAACAAACTCCCTGAACAGCCATTTATAACAGCCATTTCTTATCTATTCGATTATTAGCGGTAGCAAAATTGTTTCATTAGCTGCCTAGTTGCACAAGCTTTTAAAAAGCGATGACAATGACTCTCAATCGGTTTCCGGCACCGCCTGGCGGCACACAGTGGCCATCCATTTTACTGTACTCTATCCATACCGACTTGCCAGCCGGTTCCGGTTTCCGGCAGCACGCTGCTTATTATACAGTCACATTCACCGCGTGTATCGACTCGCCCGGCACAGCACTGCTGCCACATTTTGTACACACAACAATGGTACCGTCGGATGGGCACACACCACGGACGGGACGAGCTCAATTGCTCAAACGCTAAGAATGCTTTTAGTTTTAATTATATATTATTTGAATCCTCCACCGCCGGCGCACAAACGCTTATTGTTGCGCACCCGTTCTCCGGTGTGCCGATCGTTTGTCTATTAGCGTTCGACTTTTGTTCCACAATTTAGATCGAGCTTCAGCCCCCGTTCCCCCGTGCCTGGACATGCACATTGCATTGCCATATTAGCCGATTCAATTCGCCATACCAACGCTCGCGCTATACACATCATCATTGAAATAATGCTTCATCATTCCGTCAACCAAGTTATCCTCCATTCAGCTGGCAGTGGAATGGTTGGTGGCCGCCAAAAATGAACCCGCCACGCCAACGGAACGGTGCCGTGTCGCTGGCAGGAGATATTGGTGAAAGAAACGAAACTGAATACGAAATCAAATCAAAAAGGCTTCAGATTCTTACGCATATCGCCTTCACCAGCGTCCGCGATTGGACGTGTACGAGAGCTAGAACGAATTAGGACTAAAAACCCGCCGAACGATTGAACGGACCATCTATAAATAGTTGAAAATTGGTATTAATTTTTGAAAATGGACCTTAAAAGCTTTTACTGTCGGGGAGAATTTTCTTCATCGCCCCTTCAACACCACCCCGAGTTTTAGAACGAAGTAGGCAATACAAACGAGAAAAGCCAAGAAGACAAGCGAGATCGTCTTTGTCGCTCGGATCGTATGGCCCCGTACGGGGTCCGGGGCGGCCGGCAGCCGGTAGGATAATGTTTTCTTATTTGATACCAAACATCAAAGCTATCATTTGCCCTTTATGCTTTGCTGCGTTGGATGCTCGGCTGGTGCCGACCCATCCTGTGCAAGTAACAGCATCTTCCGAGTAATATCCCTTCCTGCCTACCTAATAAGGGTTTAATAAGCCCGTGAATTGGCGAAAGTTACACGACACCAGGTACCGCCTTTCGGAATTCTTCGGAGCGAAGGAACGCGCTGCTGGTCACAGTACCGGCGTAATTATTGCTCTCGAACATCCAAACATCTCTAAAAACAAAAACATACCCGTGTGATTCCCCGGCCTGCTTGTGTGCGCGATGGAAGGGAGCAATTTTCTTTCCACGTTTTTCTCTTTTGTGTAATTTCACCATTGCTCTGTGCCGTCATCAAAGCAGCCGAAGAAGCATTTGCTGGTGTTGTGCTTGCTTGCTTACTGAACGCGCTAGTAATGTAAAGAATTTTCGGCTTTCTTCCGTTGCCTTCTCCAGCATACCGTTTATAATTGGCGGGGCATGCAAGCGGCGCGACCTATCAACGAATCGGGACGAATCATCGGCCTGGCCTAATGCATTAGAATTAATGAAATTAAATCGAAACCAATCAAACGGCTCTCTCCAGCTTGACTGGCACTTGGTTCGTTCGTATCGCTCAGACCGAAGCCGAAGACATGGCAGGAAAGTAACCGCTCTACCCATGACTAGCCATCTTGCAAATGGGTGATCGAACAGCAACCAAAACTCTATTGTAATTGAATCTACGTCAATGGAGGATGCTGGTTAGCGTTCCCATTCGTATAGGAACGTTTTAAACAATTCAGTAAACGCACCCCCACACATCCCGTGGGTCGGCTATCATAGATCAACGAGAGAGATAGTGCGGGGAGTCCTTGTCTTACCCGGCGCGGCGAAGGATACTTGCCAAAGTGTTGCTACGGACGCGCGTATCTAGAGGATTGTTTTTCCCCTGCTCGAGAGAACCACATTAACTATATCGCTCAAGGCACAGTCTTGCATATCATCAATTTTAAAACATAATTTTCATCCAATGTACGCAACTATCACGGCGGCTGAACCAAACTCAACCGAGGATAGGAAGATCAACCCGAAAGCCTGAGAATATGCTGTCAGCGTATTCCGTCATCGTGCTGATCGACAGGCGAGATTTGACACGAGGACGGGGCAGAGAATTGACCTTTGACATTTCCCTTACAGCCGTTTGGTGTTTTACAGAGTGAAGAGTGTTAAAAGCTAATGATGCACTCTACAGTTGCGTATCGCTTCGCGGTGTTAGCCTGCTGCAGACTTTAATATTTTGCTTAGTTTAGTTTGGACTGTTAGTCACATAGTTTTTGTGAGTTCCGAAAGAG
>KZ071721.1:50283-69590 GCA_002091845.1 Anopheles cracens | reverse complement strand
AGAACGGTAGGACGTTATGGTTGACAAGTAATGGCACAAATGCTCTTCGAACTTCTATAGGTAATAATTTATATATTTGAACCAGATTTTAGACAAGCTTATCTACTTCACTCATTAACTAGTATTTTTCAGTCTACTTGCCTTCCTTGTATGAGTAAATTCTCGCTTTTCACAAAACATTCAATTATTGCCTAATCGGTTTTATAACCGATTCAGATAGAACGACGTGTAGTTGCGTCTTCATCCCGGCTGGCGAAATGTCACAAGGTCCTGTAGAGCAAGGAGATATATAGGAGGTGGCGTCATAGCGATCGACCGTTTTTTTTGCAATTTAACCTCAGCTGTCAAAACGGCTGTGTAGTGGGACAGAGAACACACACGTACGGTACAATTTTGACAACTGTGGTCAATCCCCGTTTCACTCTTTCACGGCGACCAAATGTTCTACATGTCGGCACCTCCTATATATCTCCTTGCTGTAGAGCACAGATCAAGGACGGCCATGCTACGGATGACATTTCAGCCAGACAACAGACAATTGCCAGAGCACCCTATCGAACTTGTCTTGCTTGTGTAAACTCCTGTGTGACCAACCACTGTGCCAATCTCGTCCCAATCCAGACTGACAGCTGTCAGTCTGTCCATTGCCACCGGTCGGCATGGACATGGCCAACCCAACACCTTCTGTAAAACTTAAGAAAACTTCAGTGCAGTAAATAAAACCCATAGATCCGGAATTCAGCCGTGTTTACACTTGTTTGTTTTGTTCGAGAAGTGCCAGAGCGCTGCCTAAATGTCAACACGTCACAAATCTCACTGTACGTAGGTCAACTGGTAGCGTTAATCGTTGTGTTACTCGTTTGGTTTTGCTTTCATTCTGTACTTGACGTCTATAGACGTATATTAGGTTACCTGGGTCTTGTTCAAGTTCAACGGATTTCGTAGCCCGCTTTGTTTTGCAAATACAGACGATCAAAATATGGAAGCAAGTAAATACTCCGAACAAATTTCCAGCCTGAGGGAGCTGAAAGAGAAAATGAAACCTCTTTATATATGTGAGTATGTAGTGTGGCTGTTTCGTACAGAATGTTATACAGGTGAATATATTTACCATGCAGGTCAATCGGATAAGCAGCAGCATCTCGAGGATATTCCAGCGCACTGGAACACGATCTATTGTAAAATGGAAAGCTCTCTAGAACAACTGAAAAATCACAACCTCAAGGCACAACACCTGCAAAACAGTGATTCGTGGTCGGAAAAGGACATAGTGACTCTTATTAGGATTCTAGAGTTGATCTACACATGCTTCAAGGATTGTCTCTACATCAACTTGCACACGGAGCAACACAACGCCACAAACGAACGAGCCTGTGCTCGCGTAGACCATCCTCCGTTTGGAGAACAAATGGCCAAATTGAAACAACAGATAGATCTACTTTCCATCGAACTAACTAAAGTGAGAACGATCAAAGACGCTCTAGACAACATTTACTCTATCTATAATATGGAATTAGCTGGCTCTTCAAGCGACCAGGACAATGAAGAAGAAGATTGTGATGACGATCAAAACGATGCGTTCATCTAAAACCCTTCGACGTATCAACTCCTTGGAAATGAGAATTGTGAAACATGCTTTATATGCTAGTGTTATGCTCGTAGGTGCACAAATATATTAATTTTATTCGATTGCAGTAAGTGGTACCAAACCATCAATAGTGGTATGCGTTGCTTTGGCAGCTTTGACTACCAAGGAAACCAACGAACCACCATCCTAATGGAAGCGCAGTAGTTGGCAGTCGGCGTTTAGCGCGTCTCGTTAGTTCGGGTTCATATTTGTCAGTAAAATTAGTTGCGCAATCGGCAGACATCCAATGCAATTATGTGAGGCAACGAAAATACACCACTGTGCACCGGCGTTGGAATGAACCGTTACGCCATTGCTCATCAGATTGAATCAATGTTTTCTCCTTGAGCTGGACTGCCTACGGCGTTGCGGTGATGTAGTGATAGCGACGCCAGTCTTCATACGGTAAGAATGGTACCACAATTCCATCTGTAACGTCTCAATAATAAGACGTTCGACAGCAGGCATGACCCCGTAGGTCAAAGAAGAATGCTTCTTCCATTTCGGTTCATATGAAGTACCCGAGTGTTCAGCAAGAGTTGATAGCGCAGTATGATATGAACTTCACTGCAGTGATGCTTCTACAAAATGAAACGTTATTTTTAGGTTCAACTAAACATACACAGTTATTTGTTGGAATCGACCTCTCTGTATTCCGTATTAAGAGATATATCATACAAAATATTCAATTGAACATTGAGGATTATACACTAAACGACAGCGAATCGATTTTCTAAGCCGCTAGGATCAAATTTGTTGCAAAACGGTTAATTTTAACATATTATCCGGGCATAGCTGCACGATGAAATTGATTGATGAGCGACTGGTGAGGGTATGCCGAAGATATATTGTTAAATAAAATTGTGTTCATCTTTTCATGTATAAAACTCCATATATTATTCCGTGGAATAATTTTAAATTTGTCAACGAAAAAATAACACTCGATCTCGCCCCGCGATCCGATCTCGCCATAGAGGCGACGTCGTCTAGGCAAACCGTGATAATGGTATAGAACTCAAGACAACATCATAAACACTGTGACAGCACCAATTCAGAGAAAAACTTGCCGTACAGAAAATGAAGAGAAATGGACATATACGTTCTCTCGTTTACTCCCAGGCTCTGAATGCCTCTGATTATGGTTTCTGCGAGGGATCATAGGAGAATACAACCTACCCACCAAAGAAGAGCAGACAGAAGAAATTCCTGGCAACGTTTATAGAGACAGCTTCTCTGCTTGCCAACAATTTTCCCAACAGCAAGTGCAGCTACGAGAAAAGGATTACGGGGTTTTCTTGTGTTGATATTTTGGAGCTCTTTATGTGCTTTTTCCACTGCTTTCCCACGGCAGCGCAGTGTTTCGTTGGCCTTTTCTGCGGACGTGTGCGCTGGAGATCATCCTTTTCGATGTGCAAAGTGAAAATAGAAAAGTGAAACGGCCAATGTCACCTAATCGTTCGAGGTGGCACAAGTGTAACGCACCTCCCAGCCGATGATAGGGGGAAACGGTGCTTTTATCCAATAGTGTGATGATCAGATAGGGTTCCTTTTATCGCAAGGACGCATTGAGCTGGCATTCCACCACATCGCGGGTTACATTCCTTTGCGTAACTTCTCGGACGCTGGCGCTTCGTGGCTAGCGAACGAAACCCCTCCCCCTCCCCATTCATCCTTGGCTAGAACCACCGCCGCACTCCAAACCCTTCTCCCGTTTAGTGGAGAGTGTTCGATCAGGAAATAAAGCAAAACACCGCTCCAAAATGACATCACCAGCGGAACTGGAAAGTTTGCGGTCCGAAATCGAGCGCCTGACACGGGAGCTGGACCAGGTGAGCAGCGAGAACATCCAATCGGCCAAGTACGGCCTTGGGCTGCTGGAGGAAAAACAGAACTTGCAAGTGAAATGCGAAGAGCTGGAATCGCTGTACGAGAACACCAAACATGAGCTCGACATTACACAAGAGGTAAGAACTGGCGTTCGTTACCGGGTACCGTGCAAGCATGTCATGCGTAGGAAAAGCGCATCTTTAACAGGTGTGCGGTGAAAAAAGTGTAGTGCCACGCCACGCCAACAATCTAATGATTCACCGCACATTTTGGTCTCATTTCGCTTCATTTCATTTCACATCCTCGGCAGGGCGGGAGGGAACGGGTTAGAAAGGGGAAGGCAATAGCAAAATGGGTGAAATTTTCTTTCGTGTTTTCGGTTATGGAATAGGGGCATGGTTGCAGGTGGTGGGTGGCGGTGTTGCACCGGGCGGGGATGGCTTTCTGTTATTGTGGCTTCCAACGATCGCTACAATTTCATTTGTAACGCAATCGAAATCAGATACGACCATTTGATGCAGGCACTCACTGCTGCGCTCACGCTGCCGTGTCCCCCTGGCCTTGCACAGCAGCCGCCGGTCGAAAGAAAACGGTGGAATAGTATAGTATATTCGTAATATAGATACTATTTCTATTTTATTGTATACACCCCCATTGATTGGCTTATTAAATGTACGCAGACAAGCCATATAAGTATATATCTTTATCGTTGAGCTATGAACTAACGAGACCCTTCGACAGTGCCATAGCGTGCCGGGGTTCTCAAGTTGCTTTCCAATTAGGAGATAAGTACTCGTAGAGATCGATTCTGCTTCGGGGCTATTGATCAATTTCTACAGGCGCAGCTACAAACGAAAATAATTGTGCAAATAATTGTTTTCGTTCCCTTCAGTTCCATTTGTTCCCTCCTGTCCGTGGGTCATCATCGTGCTTCGACAAGCATGGACACTGTCGTCGAAACGGGACTAGTCCCTCAATATCCACGAATTTTCTCTACGCTCGAAAGCTGCTACATGGATCCGGCACACCACACATGCCATTGGAAAACCACAACGAAAACGAAGTAACGCATGGAAACCATGTGCAACATGATAGCATGTTGTGGTTGAATAGTTTTTCCCTCCCTCATCTGGCCTCTTGTTTTCCCAAACGTTTTTTTTTCCTCTTGTTTATGCTCGTCGCTGCTCCCCAATTTATCTCCTAACACAACCGCCTTCTTCCATTGCTGTGCCCATTTATCGATACCGGCTCACTTTTCTGCACGGCAATCTCCGAGCGGGCAAGCTCCACGCTTACGTGCCGCTACCGGCAAGCAAATCCATTTTGAAGGTCAATAATGAGGCCTGCGAAGGGGAAACAGTTTCAAACGGATGCGATGACTGAGCGCACTCTAATAAAGAAAATTTGTTTACATCATTTAACGTAATAGTCACGCCGTACGGATCGATACTGGCGGACGCTTAAACAAATGGAAAATAAATGTTCTCTCGTGCTGTTTTGGGTGCGCTCGGTCTAATAGTTGTCGCTTCTCGTTTTAGTTAATGAAACGGAAGCACCGTTGTGTATTGATATCGGCAGAATCTAGGGTTACATTCTGTCACAAAGCATACCATGCTTGGGTAAGCTCAGTTTACATTCCTTGACGAGCACAGCAGGCCATGCATACGTAGAGTTAAAACAAGAACTAATAAATGTTTGAAACAATATTAAACAATGGATTATATTCCTTTGTCGTTGTAGGCGTTACAAAAATTTCAAAAAACTCAACAAGTCACTACCAAAACGGGCATAGAGCAGGAAGATGCATTGCTCAACGAATCCGCTGCGATGGAAACATCGCTCACGATGCAGATCGTGGAGCTGGAAAACGAAACAAAGCAGCTGCGTCACGAGCTGGACCGGGTGACGAGCGAACGGGATCGTATGCTGCAGGAAAATGCTGAAATCGGGCGCGATAAGTCCGGTACGGAGGCGGAACGAGCGCGTCTGAAGGCTGAACTGAAGGATATGAAATACCGCGAGGCTCGCATGCTGGCAGACTATTCGGAGCTCGAGGAAGAGAACATTTCCCTCCAGAAGCAGGTGTCCAGTTTGCGGAGCTCGCAGGTTCGTACAAAGGCACCGAACAAGCAAATGCGGAAATGAAATGTGCAAAACTTACTCGTTAATTTTTCTATTCCCTAAGGTGGAATTTGAAGGCGCAAAGCACGAAATCCGCAGACTTACGGAGGAAATCGAACTGCTAAACTCACAAGTCGAGGAGCTGGCTAGTCTTAAGAAAATCGCTGAAAAGCAGATGGAAGATGCCTTGACTGCGCTGCAAGTGAGTACAATTTCTTTGTTGATATAGCATGCTTTCTCAACATAGTTCTGACGTGTGCTGTGCGCCATGTCATTTCGATAGGTGGAACGGGAGAATAAATACGCTTTGAAGAAAGAGCTTGATACACATATCAACCGTGAATCAATGTACAATATAAGTAATCTGGCATATAGTATACGTAGCATGGAAGAGAATGCCCTCAATAGCAGCGACTGCGAGGAAGAAATCCCAGCGCCTCAGAGACTCCACTTTGAAACGGTTAGAAGCTACCCTCGAGGCAGAGACAGCGGATCCCGATGGCACGAAAGGAGATCTTTTCTCAGAGATCCATTTGAATGAGCTTAAAAAACTCGAAAAGCAACTGGAAACGATGGAAAATGAGAAGCTATGCCTGACCGCCAATCTACGCGATGCCCAGCAGAATCTCGACAAGAGCCAGAACGATTTACAGAACTTCATGGCCAAGTTGATGTTGCTCGCCGCACACGTAGACGCGCTTCACACGCTGAAAAAGCAGGTCCAAATCGAGGAAAACGTTGCCGGTGAGTATACGTTGCCTTAAGATTATGTTCTCCAGTTCTCTTAATAACCAAATGTATCAAATCCAGTATCTTCTGCCAAGGATAAGGATGTGAATGATAAGTTGAACGAAGCGATTATGCAGTACTCGAACTGGTTCACACTGAGCTCGAAGGAGATCGATACGCTGAAGGCGGACCTGGCGGAATTGCAGAAAGGACTGAACTGTTCCGACGCCATGACCGTGCTGCGTAATGAAATCACCAACCTGAAGAACAAGGTGAGACGAAACGCCCAAAACTGTTGTCCACATTGACGTTCTATATTATAATCGTTTCATTCCCTCGCAGCTGCTGTCGGTGGAATCAAAATCTTTGGATTTGCACAGCGACATCCAGGTGCTGACGGCACTGTCCCAAACGGCCGGTCAAAGTTTGAACACGACGCGAAGCAATTTGGTCGCGTTGAGTGACGATTTGGCACAACTGTACCACTTGGTTTGTACTGTTAACGGGGAAACTCCGAACCGCGTGCTGCTGGATCATAAGAACGATGACTTAAGGTATAGTGCGGACGCATTCCAGCGGGACAAACATATTATATTGGCAAATAAGGCGGTTGGTGTATTGTAGATAGCATAATTTTTCCCCCAATTGATTTATCCTTTCGAAAGTATGCCATTGGCAAAACAGCCCGGTTGTTGCCTCTGGGACCGCACTGTTTGACGACTTTTTTTTGTTTCACTTTGCTTGTTGCTTAGTTTCGAGAACGATTCGCTGAGCGCTATCCAGTCGCAGCTGAAATCCGACATACTTACCTCCAAGCCGCACGTGTTTGAGGACCTTCAGGCGCTAAGCGACGCTGTCGAGATACGCAAGTACGTGGACACTGTCAGCGATCAAATTCGATACCTTAAGACGGCCGTCGAACATACAATCGAGCTGAACAAGGATAAGGTGGTGACCGATTCGTCCGTTTCGTCATCGGGCGATGCGAAGGAGGCAAAGGAGGAAATTGCCGACCTGCACGAACAGATCATCAAGCTACGCAGCCTGCTGTCCACGAAGCGGGAGCAGATTGCAACCCTGCGCACGGTGCTGAAGTCGAACAAGAACACCGCGGAGGTAGCGCTGACGAATCTGAAATCAAAGTACGAAAACGAGAAGCTGGTCGTCAGCGACACGATGTCGAAGCTGCGAAACGAACTCCGCATCCTGAAGGAAGATGCGGCAACGTTCTCAAGTAAGTGCTGCTATTTTCGTGCTGCCAGATTTCGAGTCCATAGAATCGATCGCTAATGTGCTGTTTTTCTACACAACTCAGGTCTGCGGGCGATGTTTGCGGCGCGCTGCGAGGAGTACGTCACACAAGTGGACGAACTAACGCATCAGCTCGCGGCTGCTGAAGAGGAGAAGAAAACGCTCAATCAGCTGCTCCGGTTGGCCGTGCAACAGAAGCTCGGATTGACGCAGAAGCTCGAGGAGCTTGAAATGGACCGGTAACAACGAACGTTTGGCACGCTTTTATTTCAGCGTAAATAGCTTCTCGTTTTCTTTCCCATAGTGAAATGCGCCACGTGCGCCGACCGGCAGCGTCACAGCGTGGTGGTGGAGGCGGTGGTGGCGGAAAGTCCGCCTTCTCGCGTGGCCAACCGGCCCGCAACAGCCTTCAGAACCCGAACAGCAACAGCAATAGTAACAATCCGAACCAGGCTTTCTTCTAACATAAGGTGAGCGTACAACGTAAAATTCTGGCGTTCCTTTACACACTTCTCAAGCTGTAAACCAAGGGAACGGTGGCCGTTGAGAGAGGAAAGACAAATTGTTGCAACCAAAAAAAAGCACACATACACAAGCACATGATCATCGGCGCACGTCGTGAATCCTTCAGTGAGATCTCTCCAGCGTTATCATTTGGTTGTGCTCATCGTTTCACGCTCCTTTTCGTGTCTTCGAAGCGATTAGGCTAAGAAAAGTACGACCAGAAAGGTGGTGGTGTCCCATCCCACCAAGCAAAACCAAGCAAATTATTTCACAATTTGTGTTTTGCGAACGCAAATGACTACGCGAAAGTAGCGAGAGGGAAAAGAACACAAACGAATATAACCATATTTCCATCCACGTAAGAAACGAACGAAGAATTGAATAGAATGCAATATACAACCTCGTTGTAAAACGTACTGACCAGCGCGTGTAAGGTTGCGGCGGCATCGGAGTAAGGAAGCACAGCGTTTCTAAACACTGTGTAAATCTGGTCCGAAGGACGCATGCGAGAGCGCGCTAAAAGATATATTTATTCGCACCGAGTGTGCTGCCGCGATGGCTATGTGGCAGTTATTATTACTAGCATGTCGTGACCAGACATGAACGTATGGCAGCGTTCTGGAATGGAAGTGACTGACTGATCGAGAAGCGCAGAGCTGACGATGGCACGTTTCGTTTATTCTATTAACTATTGATTATTATGAAATGATAACAGCACCGATCCGAAGCATGATGCTAGGCGGCCGGAGGCGGAGTTTCGGTGGTTGTGGTTTGAAATTTGGATCATTACAGCGGCACACCCCGTTGCTGTGAAGCTGATTTCTCAAACATTATAGATAGAAGATATTTATTAATTCTCCAGCAAGCTCCAGGAACTGGCTGCGTTAGCGACCGCCGCTATTCAGTCTTTTTGCTGTAAGTGAGAACGATTATCCACTGAATGAAATTACTCGTATTTGACAATGACCATTACGAGAACATTATCTAACGAAGGACCTTTTGTTCGTCGACTGGTATTGGTGAAAGTGGAAAGAATACAAATTTTGGACCAAACAATTTTATGGCAGCTTTTTTCGTCGTTCTTAACAATATCGACACCATACCTTCAACACCTCTGCTGAACGAGGGACGAAAGTGTGCCTGTGCCAAGCAGGCTATAAACTACTACTACACCATATAAACTTGTCTTGTGGTAGTAGTGTGGGTATACAAATTTTGGTTGCTCCGTAAAAATCCCTGCAAGAAAACATAGGACGCTCATGCCCGGTACATTTTACAAAGTTGATGATACAGTTTTTGATCTGCCGTGATTATTGCCATAGTTCAGAGTGATTTGCACATGTTTGGATCATTGTGCTAATTCTCACTAACAAATGGCGGGTAAAACAATTATGGAAGCGTTGTTCGTAAACAACCTTAGGCGTAGACATTGGTTCTGCACAGTTAGTAGAGATAATAATTTTGCGAGATGCACCCTTTATTTGATATAGCCCCTTATTAAGTCTTCCTTTGGTTGTTGGAACGATCATCGTTCGAAAGTCAGTCGTTAGCAGCGGTAGAACGGCAAATAGAACTTAGGCACCCCTGAAGTAGTAAGACATATTGAAAATAATTATTTCACCGATACAGCAACTATCTGTCCAACATAGTGCAGTTAGGGTTTGTCATTGTGATTTTTTATCAGTGATTGATACGAAACCACATTCGGATGTAAATTGAAGCAAATAGAAACGTTAAAACATAACATACAAAAACAGACAAAAGCAAGCAGTATCACGTAGGAGCGAATAACACATAGCGATGAAAGGGTAATCAATAGTGAAGTTTCGTTGATATCAATATCCTGCAGAGAAGCGAATCGTCGGCGTTCAAGCAAATCTTCTAATCGTCCAAAATTAATTATTAGAATGTTATATCAGTCGTCCCCTCCTAATCGATCCAATTTGCCAATATTTTTCGAGACGAAATGAGTTATGTGAAAATAAAGATATTATAACAACAACTCTCTACATGGAAATTGATTGTAACGCTCGTCCATTGTTGAGCAGATCTTTGGAAGTAATATGCAAAAACTTAACCAAACACACACACCTTTCCCGGAAAGCGATAGGGAATGATTGGTATAGAAGAAAGAACATCGAGGGTGTGTGTTTGCGGTTGCATGGAATCTCTGAGTTGTTGTTCGAAAGCAAACGTTTAATTCAAAATAAATTGTAAAAGTCTACCGAGCCATATATTTATTGTAAAAAAAACACAAGTGGTAATTAAACGCATGCAAAAACATTTTCGGAACGGGAAGGTAGAAGTTGAAATTAATTATACTCAAAGTAGCCGTTAAGTGGAAATATTTGGGAATTCCAAGTGTTTGATACAAAGTATGGGTCGATTTGACTAATGTTATGCTAAAACCCGACCCGATAAGTCGTTAGTGTTCGAACGATAGTGCAAAACCAACATAAATGCGAATCGTGAAATATTACCGTACACTAAAAAGCAAGGAAATTAAACGGAAAACACATAAGAAACACACACACAAACACGATGTATGGCATAACAACAGTATGTACTATGAAATTAATAATAATTAATCACCGTCCCTTTTTTGATGATGAGATGTTTAAGAGATGACTCTAAAGAGTGTAATAATTAACTATACGAAAGCAACACGAAGCGTCGGTAGCGTATTTTGGTACCTACGCGACGGTAAATGGATATCAAAACTAAGGTTCATACAATGGAGGAGAGGCAGGCTATTTGCTAGGAGCAGCGCAACGGCCGGAGATGGCAGCAAACAGAAACCACACTTTCGTTTGCTATGTTACGTTACGTGTACGCGCTCGTTTCTATTATAATTATACAACGTAGGTGAAAGTAATATGGAGTGATATGATATGGGTTGCATTGTCTAAAACAACAAGTTCATATGAAGATTTCATTCGGTATATTCAGGTATGTTTCCATTGGGTTTGGCAATAAAATGCAACGTTATAAATCTTGACAGAATCCTGTGGAACGTGTCGCAGAATCTACAAACAATTGAAATTAGTAGTCCACAAAAAAGTAGTATCAAACTAACAGTCCCAGCAATTGATTACTTTTCGATTTTCGTATAGTACATAGTGCAGCAAAGGTTAGCGATAGTGTTGTGTACCCCGTAACTACAGGAAATAGTAAAAGCAAAGCAAAATATCGGCACGCGGCAGCAGCAAACACTCGATTGCGGGCATTTTGCAGCTAACCCGGCAACACCGTCCTGTTTTCGGTTTGTGCGTTAATTGGTCTTCTAAAGTACTGAACTGTCGGGCCCCGGCAAGTAGTGTGAAAATCCCTCCTTCCGTAACTGTAGGACGTATAAACTATCCCGAACCGTAGAGTCAACATAGCGCAGTGTAGTGTCCATTCGAATAGCACACTGGTTAGTAGGTGTAGTGATAAATCGTAAGCAAACATACCAGAGAGACAACAATCGTATTCCCTCCTAGCGTAGCATAATTTACACCTAGTAATACTACAGTTCGTTATCACTTCACTTCTTCACGATGGCCACGACGGGAGCACGACACAGAATGGGAAGCAAAATTGATGGGGAGGAATCGAACGGAAAACGGTCCACGGTGGTGGTGGTGAGCAAAGTAACGGGGGTGTGGAGGCAGACTACTGTACTCAGTGCCGCGTGCACTACTCCACACCAAGGTCCAGTTTTGTCTATTCTTTATCACGAAGTTTGAGTACTGTTTTGTTTCCGTTGAGAAAATAGCAACCATTAAAAGTGGGTAAAAATATGGCAAACTGTTTCAGTGTGTGTTTCATTGCATTTTTGGTTGTTCATTTCAGTTGAATCCATAGTTTGCAAATGTACTAAACCGTGGGTGGTTATAGCGTACATACGTTGCGTATGCAATCGCGGTGATGGTGCTTTATTTACGTACACAACGGGTTCTGAATGGAATAAGTAAGTTTCTCAATGTGTTTTTTTTCGGTAAAAGCATATAAAAATGTTTATGTTATGGAAACAAGAATATAATTTTGAAATTACTGCTTGGTAATTGTCGTACACACTTGTAATGGCCGTTAGGAAGATTGTTTATACTACATGTCCTGTGTAACAGCTAAACTATTTTCGTAGCCATCTCCTTTTCCTACTATCAAACAACCTTTATCGTCGTAATTTAAATTGCTATGTTGCAGTGGTGTCGTTTGACAATATTCTAGAAAATGTAAACCGTGAACATCAGCAGGTAGGCAGTGAGCATGCTGCAGAAAATGATGCGATCCAGTGGCTGCACCGCTTCCGTCCACTTCATGTCACACTCGTGCTCCTCCTCCTCATCGTCCTCTTCCTCGTGCGCACTACAGTTCATCTCTTCATCCTGCAGGCGACTAATGCGACCGTGAGACTGAACATTCCGATCGACGGCAGCCGTGTCATCCTCCCAGTCATGGGCCAGTTTGCTCGTCCTGCTAGTTTCGTTCAAATACCCGATCGACAGGAACAGCGCCAGTGGTCTATTTTTCCTTAGAACCCCGATCATGCGAGCCACCGTTTGGGGACAGTGCGCGAAACCCTTCTTGGCGCGTATTTGACTCCGCACGTAGTACGTCCAACCGAACGCGATCGCCCCGAACATGAACGTACCAAGCAGCAGATGTGCCAGCGCGATGACGGGTTTCATCTTCACCAGTCCGTACCAGTAAAGGATCACGAGGAACAGACACTGCATCACGGTACCGAGCACGATCGTGATCGTGCGGGAGCTAGAGTCGACGCTGCACCAGAGGCTGACCAGGTTCACCAGGCAGAATACTACCGAGGTACAAGCGTATGTGTCATCAACACGATTGCAACAGACACTTTGAAGCCAACGGATACTTACTGACAATCAGTACGAGAAACACCACAAGATGGGAGCCTATCAACCGTTCGATCACGATGTCCATACGAAACTCGGGCCTCATGGTGCTGTTGACGGTGGCCATCTGGAATGAGGTAATTTTGTACGGCAGCAGCGGATAGCTCGGGTACGACAGGCGACGTTGGAAGTGGAACAGCGACAGCTGATTAGTGTCGTACTTGACGGAGTAAATGCGCAACGTACAGATCTTCGTATCGAATGCCCAATAGCGTGCCTCGCTGTAACAGTCCACCGTGAAGGTGCACAAGAGCGTATAGATCACCTCCCCATCGTAACTGAGGTGGCTCTTGACCCGAGTGCACCGCTTGGTGCTCTGGATGTGTGACGATCTGCAACGAAAACGCGATCACTGCAACACTCGAACACACGGGACGCTTACCTCCGATCTGTCGCGCATGTGCGTACTTGTGAAACGACTTTGCGGCAAACAGTGGCGTCCAGAGGTTGTGCTCGGAAACGTTAATCGTTTCGATGTTGCCACTGGTCCGTTTGTTCCAGTGCAGGAACGCATCGTACCATTGCTGCGAAGGGAGAGTAGTAAGTTCCAGAGCACTTTATTCGCCAGTCATGCACTCTAGCGCGCGCGATCTTACCATTAGCAGCTCTAGCGTTAGCTCCAGCTTTGAATCGTCGCCACGAACCTAATCGCAACGGGAAGGGGACACTATTTAAATTCTGTGCTCGCGGTTACGCAACTACGCGATTATACCTTTGCGACGTTTATGACTTCCGCACCAATGTACATTGCTAGCCGATCCTGCTGATACTTGACGGGCCGGTAACTCGGGTTGTAGCTGGTGCCACAGAAAAGAGCATTCTTCAAGGCCTCTTCCGTGCTGTTAAGCTCCATCTGTGGCACACAGTGGAACTGTTGTACAAGCTCTGGAATTACAACAGTAACAACCAGGGAAATTTCTATGCAGCACTGATAGAGCACTGATGATGCAGCACTGATGATTGTTCTTGTGCTTCGCTTTGCTTACCAGCAGTTCCGGCCAGAAAAATGGGCAGCAGAATTAGCAATATTTTAAGCGCCACGTTCATGGTCACTGTTTTACACCAATAGGACCGTCCTTGCTGTGACAAACCACCTTATCCACCATCCACTGTTCACCAACTGGACGCACCGTAGGATGCAGATTGCACTATTGCACTCCCGGCTTCAGGCTAAGCGGATTGTACATCTTCGTTAAGAATAGCCGCACATCATCAATCAGCACGTTATTAGAATTAGTCAGCTGGATGTTGGATAATACTGGATAGGCCAAAGAGTGAGAGAGAAAGAAAGTGGAGTGCGTCGCTACTAAATGCATCATAAATGCACGTACCGGTTGGCCCATGGCATGAAATACGGGGTGCAGCAGGTATGCTAGTGGGCTAGGATGGATGGTGTCGGCACGTGCGGGTGGGTACCACTGTATTGCGTCACGATGCCGCACACGTATAATCATTGTAAATTGGAACGGAGACAGCTGCTTACAAAGATAAAACTGAGAAGCTACCCATCAGCTCCAAGGAAGAGTATTACACTCACCCGTCATACACGACGGCACATGATATTTCGGATTTAATTCTCGTTTTAAGTAACAGCAGCTTTAGCATTGGTGTCATTAGTGTCTTTACACTTGGAGTCGATAATTTTTTTCTCGAAAATTTGCAGAAAATATTTGACCCAACGTTTCCCAGATATCGTACTAGAGGAGGGTTCTCAATTAGTTGGTCAGACATTTCGACCCACTACCACTATTGAAGATGAAACTGGAACATTTGATGGAGTTATTTGATCGTGAAGGTCGTTTCGCCAGAAAGGAAGAAGATATGGACGCATTTATAAAGGTTGCTGTGCCAATGAAAAAGTTAGCATACTAGGTTATTTATAAAAGCTGCATGAAAAGTTATTCGTGGGCCCAATATGATCATCTGGATTGTTTTACATAATTTAGTACGTAAAGCTTCACTTCAATCATCAAGCTCAGTTTATCAGTTATTTCACATCACAAACATGTACGGCTAAAATTATAAAACTTGCTATAGCGAAGGATTTTTCAGATAGAGTTGGGTAAGACATGGCACAGCATTTTATGATCTGACCAAACTTAGATCAATTTGGTAGTGACTACAAGTGTCCGATCAATAGCTCCTATTATTATAGTTAATTTTAAGTCGTCTTTACCCGTCCCGGCATGTGTATGTGCGACGGATCAATCCCCCTCTTGTCTAATTGTTGTTTGTTCAAATTTTAATGGACACATTTTTATTAGTTTCTAACAACACTATTCAGTACAATCGTAACAAAAACATCAAGTATACACTTAGTCGGTTGTGAACAAAATACACCGGTCACAAATTAATACTTTCTCTAGATACACCATGCATTAGCACATATCAAAGATATTCGTTTCGAATGTCAATTTTCTACTCTTTAGTAACATATCATGCAAGTTTTACTATACATATCCTACAGCAATCAGTATATTGCTTATAAAAGTTGCAATATATTGCTAGCTATGATCTTTTTTGGTAATGTGACGGTGGTTGTTGCAATAGTTAATAGCTAGGTGATTTTTGCCACTGTGATCAGACACGTTTTTTTTATACATTTCGATGAATAATTTATAATTCTTGGTTAAATCATTTTTAAACAAAGGAAAGAGTATGTCTCCTTGTGATCATAATTGATTATCCATGGTCATGACTAGAGTGCTGTAGGCTGAACAATTTGTTTCCGTTCTCTTAGCTTGTTAGATCATTTTCAATGTGTGTGTAACGTGGAATCATTCAGCCTGCATTTCCAAAAAGTACCACCAAAATATGCTTATATCGGACACTAGAAGACAACATACTTTTGATGCAAATCATCGTTGAAGAAATAATGGAAACGGACACATTCTGCTACGCTTTCGGTCTCGCCCGGGCGCTCTCCATTTCGGTACGGTTCAATGAGACAGGGACGAAAGTTTGGGTTCGGCCGATGACCAGACTGCCGATGCCGAACGAAGACATTTCTCGGGAATGTAGCGCGATTGGTACCATAGAATCAAATTCAGCACAATCGACCACGCTCGCAGCGGAGTGATGATGAACGCAAGCAGCCCGTACGAGTTCCAAAATATTCCGGCCAGCAACACCTCCACTGTCATGATCAGAATGAAAGCAGAATTCTTCCACAACGCCATCATCCAACCGTAGCTTTTTTCTCCACTACGATGGTAGAAGCTATAAGAACAATCGAAACGTAATAATCGATTACTGTATTACGAAACCTCTATGTACTATAACCATGCTCATGCTTACCGGCGTACAACGTTGTTGGCAAAAATAATGGTCAAAGGAAGCTGGCAAAGCATTAGCTGAAAAAACCCGTATAAGTAGGTAAGCGTTCCCGGCAGGAACGCGTTGTTAACGAAAATGCCCCACACAAACACCACACCCATGTGGCCGTCGATGACCTCTCCGATGGACCACGGTCCACAAGTTAGGTAGAGACAGTACCCGACGATGGGAAACATTAAACGATCCACAGTGGATAGAATCCACATCTTGCGAACCCAACCTCCACAGCATAACGTACGAACACGGGGTCTCGGTAAAGTTCCACCTAAAACAATGACAATAGAAGCATGTTGCTTAAATGTTCCACCATTCTGCGGCCTCCTTCGTCCTTTGAATAAATTAGAGATCAATTCAACGCATTTATACTTACGTCGAACGAGTGTGTGCCATATCCGAAATATGCACAAAGGCACTAGGTAGATGATCAACGCCACACTGAAGAACGTTTGGAAAACCTTATTGGTGTCGTACATCAGGACCAGCTTGGCTAGAAAGTCGAATTGCAATCGCGATCCATCCAGCGTGAACTGTTGCTCGATCACGCGACTCCTTCCATCGGCGTCCAGCACGTATATCAGCAGTTTGTGAAGACCTCGCTTGTATCGGCTCGGCTCCCACGGCACCACGAACAGCTCCCGACTGGCTCGTTTGCAGTCCTGCCAGCTGTGGTCATCTATCTTCGCCTGACATTCGGCGATTTTGGCCGGCGAGAAGACTAACATGCGTATGTGAGTAGAATCCATGATCGCATCGAGATCCTCCTTCCCGGGGATGGCAAACAGCGCATCCTTCGGGTTTGTCACCAGCACCACCGGCCACTGGTTGTGGTGAACATCCACGAAGGAAAAGAGACCGTGGTCGAACGCCGCCAAGCGATAGCGTCGGTTACGCATCCAATCACCAAGCTCGAGCTCGAGAAAACCCTCGTGCTGCAGCGTGTACATGCGAGGCACGGCCCCACCAAGCGTATGGAAATGTCCGGAAAGGTAGGCATAAGCCTCCCGGTAGCGGCCGATTAGATTACGGATTCCTCCCGTACCTAAGCCCGGCGTGAGGATGCACGAAGTAGGATAATGTCCGAACCAGATGGTGTAGTTTGTGTCGAGCTCGCGCGAACGTTCGGCGATATTGATCAGATGTTGCGTTTCGTTGCGCGAGAGCATTCCAACGAAATTGAAGGGTCGCTTCGGTCCCGGGTCCAGGCAGGCATCCACCGCAATGAATGTGTAACGTTCACCGCCCGCTACCACCTGATGCATGTACGAGCGCGTGTGATGCCTGCCTTGGGCCGAATAGTTTGTGAACAGATCCTGACGGGCTTGCAGCGCTGGTACATTGAAATTGTCGTGATTTCCACGGATATCCAACCAGACCGTTTTGTTCAGTACGTTCGTGTCGCGAAGCACTTCCTGATACCAGCGCCATTCCTGTTCGTGCTGTTGCGAGCCAAGAAAGTTGGACGTTTTTGCATCGGTCAGATCACCGGATGCAAGCACCACCGACGGTGCGATAATGTCCACGGTACGATTGCAAAACTCTACCAACTGCGGGACGCGAGCCGGGTCCAGGTACATACTAATATGTATATCGGAAACCTACAACAGAACACAACAGAGAAAGCGTATTATCTCCGGTACAAACCATAAATCCACATCCTACTAACCTGCAAAAACCACATCAGGTGATTGTGCTGATCATCTAGCCTCAGTCGCTTGTGCTGCCTCTGCTGGCCATCGTTCAAGGCGGCATCTAGCCGGTTACTTAATTGCTTGTCAATACCGATCAAACTGGCCAAATTCGCGACAAATATCGAAAATATCACAATAAAAACGATCAAAGAAAAGGCCACCGTAGTGAAACGCATTGTACACTTGTTATCAATCTGCCCCGCTTCGCTTCACCAATTTTGACGGCGTAATCACAGCAACACGTATGCCAGCTTGCCTACCGCCCGCCCGCAATGCTCCTCAGCCGTCGTGGATGCAGTAGACCATAATTAACCCTACCGTGCTGTCACTTCCGTAAAGCGACAGATAATTTTGCACCTTCGTATGATAATGCGAAAGCGGGACTTTTTTTTATCGAAAATGGCACCGAAAGTCTGTTATCATCGCTCGCACGCGAACGAAAGTTTTGGCTGTTTGTGATCCACCTTTTTGTTGTTGTTTCGCAGCAGGCACTGTTATGAAAACAACAACACTGACCTTGACAGACGGTTTTTGACAGCTGGCGACGCGCCGGCGCACAAATTTCTGTTTACAAAATATTCTCCCACGGCAGGAAGTGTGCTGGAAAAAAGGTATGACGCTGTGGACCAGGCCCCAGGACTCCCGCTAGCCAGTAGCAAAAGCGCCTGTACCATCCAGTAGGAAGCTTCAGGACGACGGGGCAGCTCATATAGCTGCCAGGGCACGAAGAAAATCACTGCGTCGTTAGAAAGCACCGGAGGAATACGTGGACCAGAGCTCGCTCGTACCGTTCGCGCCTCGGAACATATTCCGCCTCAGAATCCGCTATCGGGGAACTTCCGCCTTGCAGTTTCGTTTCTCGCGTGTGCGTGCGTGTGTTTGTGTGCGTGCGTGTGGCAGCCGTAACGAAAACGATGAGCAGCGATGAAGAAATCGGTGAACTGAAAGTTGTGTACGATTTTATCGCCCAGGGAAAATTCAAGAAGGCGTTTGCCAGCGCCACGAAGGTTCTCGACCAGCGGTCACCCCCATCGCCGCAGGCGGAAGAGGAAGATCCGCTGCGGGAGCTGTTTCTGTTCGTGGTGACCAAGTACGCGGACCAGCTCGAGCAGGAGGGCAAAATCGAACAAGTGTTTGAAATCATCGAGCAAGGATTGGAATACTTTCCCGAGCATCCGGAGCTGCTGAATGAGACGGGGGTGCGGTTGCAAAGGTAGGCGCAAACACACACCAGCACTCGGCAGGGGCGCCCCCAGGTGAACAGTAGGAGCCCGTTTATTACGCACCATTACGCATTCAGGCTGCACGCAACGA
>KZ071721.1:31264-42180 GCA_002091845.1 Anopheles cracens | reverse complement strand
CTTGACGTCTATAATTGTTAATTAATCGCTGTGCATGTTTGTATGCACTGCTGCCTGTCGTATTGCTCGATGTTACTCGACGTACCGAAACGTATTCTTCGGGCGAATGAAATCATCATCGTCGGTCTGAATCCCCCTCCTCACACACAATCAGGACATGAATCCAGCTGCAATTAATTCTCTGATGACTTTTTACGTTCACCCGTTTTCGTATGGCCGTATGTTTTGTGTAGTATTGTTCAATTCCACATTGTGCTTTTTTAATTGATTTTCATTTGATTTTAACCGTTTACATAATTTCATACACACACTATGGCTTGATCTGATCACTCAAACTACAAAATCGTTTTGAACGTTTATCGTAAAATAAAAAGCTAGAAATCTTTTTTTGCACAATTGAGATATTGATCTTCACTGTCCAAAAATAAAAAGTACCAGAAAATAGTTTTTGCAATATTAAGTGATGAATTTAGACGATAGATAATTAGGAACGTTCATTTTGCCTTTTCATCCCATGCATCTTACACTACCAAAACTGTATATCGCAACAAAAGAAAAAAAAAGTTCTGATGCTTGATGTACATATATTTCTTCCTCTCTCGATTGTAGCAATTTGTGAAAAATGCGGTGCCATCGGAGTGAAGCATTCATTCTACACCAAACAGCGTCGCTTTTGTAGTTTGGCATGTGCCCGTTCATTCGAGTCGCTTCGTGTCTACAGTGCACCTTTACGAGCGGGATCCGGAAGCAAAGCATTGGCAGGCGACGATAACGGCAGAGTCGTTGCCCCGGCAGAGGCATCCAGTATCGGGCAGCTATCGAATCTTCCCGATCAGCTAATAGACGATTCTAATTCGTCCACGGGTGAGGTGGATAGCAAGCACGTATCGTTACAGCAGCAGCAGCGGCAACTACAGGAACAAGTACAAACACTCGGCTATCGATTCAAGATGTCCGGTGCACCGCAACACGCTGGTAGTAGCGTTGGTATCAGTAGCAATAGTCACGACGGTACCAGTGATGGAAATAATGGGACGGTTGGAGGCAAAATGGTCGGCGGAGGCGTGCTACAGGAGCTGCTGCCACAAGAAGAGATCCCACAGCTGCATAAGGGCAGCCGTTTACCCTCACCGTGTCCACAGGATGATCGCATCAACAGCATCCGTCGCAAGCCAAACGAGTTTCATAACTCGTACGATTGGACGCAGGCATTGGCGGACCCGAAATTTTACGCTGCCCCAGTTACCTGCTTCAGGCACGCGCCCGGCTACGAGATGTGGCCGGACGTCGTCATCGGCATGAAGGTGGAGGTGGAAAACACGGACTGTGATGCACAGCAAGCGTTGATTGGGGGCATGCCACACAGCTTTTGGGTGGCGACGGTACTGCGCATTTGCGGTTATAAGGCGCTGCTCCGCTATGAAGGTTTCGATGCAGACCCGTCGAAAGATTTTTGGGTTAATCTTTGCTCGGCCGAGGTGCACCCGGTGGGCTGGTGTGCCACACGCGGTAAACCACTGATTCCACCAAAGAGCATCGAAAAACCGTCCTCAGACTGGAAGGAGTTTCTCGTACAGCGGCTGTCCAACGCGCGTACACTTCCGTCGACATTCTACAATAAGATAAGCGAAAGCTTTAAGTCACGTTTTCGCGTCGGGTTGAATCTGGAGGTGGTGGACAAAAATCGCATCTCGCAGGTGAAACTGGCGACCATCAGTAAGATCATCGGTAAGCGACTGTACGTCCGGTACTACGATAGCTCGCCGGATGATTATGGGTTCTGGTGCCACGAGGACTCTCCACTGATACATCCGGTCGGTTGGGCGACGACCGTGGGACACAACCTAGCCGCACCGGAGGAATATATGGATCGGATGAATGGTAACGTATTGTGCACCTCAGAGCCTAATGATAAGTATTTGTGAATCTGAGCTTCAGATTCATGAATCTGAATAAATCTGGATGAATCTTTTGATATTCATGAATCGTTGGGGATTAATGAATATATATGTATGAATTCAAAATGAAATATTCATTAACCTGAACCTCTTCGAAGGATTCATAAAATACTATACTGTTACTAATATGCGTGAAACTATTCTTTACACCCTCGTCTGTTTCTCGTGCACAGCGGCCAGTGATCAAATTCTAGAACCAAACGAAGATGACGCTACAATGGACCTGTTCAAGACAAACTTCCAGTTCGAGGAGTACTGCTACGATGGTAAGCAAACGGGATTTGAGGAGAACATGAAGCTTGAAGCGGTGGATCCGCTCAATCTGTCCTCGATCTGTGTGGCCACCGTGATGTCGGTACTCAAGTTCGGCTACATTATGGTGCGCATCGATTCGTACGATCCGGACGTGAATGGAGCGGATTGGTTTTGCTATCACGAAAAATCGCCCTGCATCTTTCCGGTTGGGTTCTGTGCGAAAAACAACATTACCCTTACGCCGCCGAAAGGGTACGATCTGACCACTTTTACCTGGGAACAGTATCTGGTGGACACCAGTAGTAAACCTGCAACGGAGGACATCTTCCATCGGGATCAAATTCGGCAACGATTTAAGGTACGCGCTGTTAACAAGCACGTTAGAAAAGAAACATTGCAAGCTTTAATATTCTTCTACGCGCCGCGATTCAATCCATAGATCGGGATGAAGTTGGAATCGGCCGATTTGATGGACCCAAGACTGATCTGTGTCGCAACGATTGCGCGCGTCGTTGGACGTTTGTTGAAGGTACATTTCGACGGCTGGGAAGATGAATACGATCAGTGGCTGGATAGCGAGAGTCCCGACATCTATCCGATAGGGTGGTGTGTGCTCGTTGGACACAAGCTGGAGGGCCCCCGTATTCTGCCAAAGGTTGTACCGGCGCAGAAAATATCGCCCAAAACCACGAAGAAGGGTAAACGTAAGAAAAAGTTGAAAACGGAACCACCACATGATGATGGTAAGTGATCGGAACGAAAATAATTTATTCTATGATGCATGCACTTTCAATGTGTGGTAGCGTAATTGGTAGCTTCTTCTTTTTCTGAGACCATTATCCGGTTAGTCACTCAAGACAGTCCAGGTGGGATTGTGGTACCGGTTCTGTCGTGTTAAGACCGGCGCCGCTGCCATTATACCACCGGTCCGCCCCTGATGTTGATGTATAGCTTATTTAGTAGAATTCACTATTCCATGCGATCTTTTTTATTGTTGTTATATTACTATTCCAAAGGTTAGAGACTTCAAATAGTTTTTTTTCCGGTCATTATTATGTTGGTTACTATGCCGGCAAATACATTATTCTCAAATTCAAATGTTTGTATTATTTTTATGGAGCAGTTGAAATTACACATCCTCTTCGTTTCTGTGCTGTTCTTGAATTCAGTATCCATGACTTGATCATATTAAATTTGCATTGCAGTATGCCCAAAGAATGGAAATGGCAATTGAATCTCACGAACATGTCGATGCTTTATTTTCTAACAACTTTTTTTTGTACCGCCAATAAGATTCAACACTAAAACAAGTTAAGTTTTAGCGTACGGTAGTTTCATTGAAACAAATTTGTAGTTTTTAGTAGTACATTCGTTACATATCTTTATTGAAATGAAAAAGACATGCATAAATAATCATGCATTCTCATCTCATTATCATTCTCATTCTCATTCTCCAGGTTTCAACCATTTATCTCGTTCAGAAATAATGGGTTGTACAAACAATTTCGATCCTTTTTTAGCCCAACCTGCTCCCACGACACGGACGGCGAGAATCAAAAAGGAACAAGAGCATTTCGAGCAGCAGAAGCTACTATCTGCCACTCCGGCGCAACTCGACTACGGTTCCCTTGGCCATATAACTCCGACTGAACTGGTGGGTAGCCAACTAGCGCAGCAGTATTCGAACGACACCAGCGCAACAATAACGCTAATGGGTAATCAACTGATGCAGCATAATCAGCAACCGCCGCTGGGTATGGCGTTGGGCGGTGCTGCAGTCACCGGTGGAACGTCAACGGCGTTACACTCGTTCATCAAACACGAGCCAATGCACAACACAACCGAATCATTGTTGAGTGGCACGAATTCCCTTGGGCCGATCTTTGATCATCTGTCTGGTGGCAGCGCTGGATCTGCTGTCGCCGCCGGTGCCGCGTCCGTCGCTGTTGGGAGCATGATCGATACCGACGATGTCGATATGCGCACCGAGGAGGATGAAGACGGAGAGTCTAGCTCGGCTACTGGGCTTCCGTCTACGGCGCCATCGTCGGAGATTGCGGATAGCGAGATAGACAAACCGATCCCGCGTCTAAATAATCACGAATCGTCAGTCAACAGTGGCGGATCGCCCGACTCAGTTGGAGGTGGGGTCGCCGGTGGTCTCGGGAACTCCAATGGAAGCAATTCGGCCTTTGGCTTGGGCCTGGGGTCTGGTGGAGCACAGATAATGCCGGAAAGTTGGGAAGTGAAGGACGTTACAACGTTCCTCACGGTCAACGATTGTGCTGTGCACGCCGAGCAGTTTGTGCAGAATGACATTGACGGCAAGCGGTTGTTGGAACTCAGCAAGGATGATATCATAACGCTGCTCAATTTAAAGGTGGGCCCGGCGCTGAAAATTTTCGATCTCATTCAGCAGCTGAAGTGTAAAATCGATCCCACCAAGTTGCGTCATCTTTCTAAAGCGACCGGCAAAAAGTTTCTCTAGTTATTTCTCACTCCCACACGGCACCTTTTAAAGTATTTGTTTTCTGAGAAGTGTAAAAAAGATTTTTAATTAGTACCCTTTTGAAAGGTACAATTCTCTAAGCTGCTTCATATGAATGATGTGGTGGCAATCAGTTTTGTTGGTGCACTGATGTCACGTCCCAGGGCTTGTTTTTCGCTTCTAGATGGAATGAGTCTTCGATGTGCAATTTAAATTTACGATAGTTTATGTTTTTTATAAACATTTATACTTTTACCTTTACCATTTGTCAAGAACTAGAGGTGTTGGAATTCAATATGGCAAACGTAAATAGCGATCTGGACTACTTAGTTCGTTAGTTTGTCTTGTAAGGTTTTTTTACAACTCAAATTGAGTTTTTTTTGTCATTTTCCATTATAGAACAAAAGAATTTATATGATATCAGTTCGCTGGTAGTTTCTTCAAGCAAGGAATGGTGTTTCTAAATGAAATGGAATGTAAGCATCGTTCTGTTCTCATCATGTCGTTTTATTTGGTATGTATGTACTATATTCTGAAATGAATCCTCTTTATTTTATCACATCAGCATAGTGCATTTTTTTGTTCATTCTTATGAATTAATTGCAATATGAATTTGAATTTGAATTTATTCCTCTGTAGCTTAAAAGGTGCGCGTCATACTTAAACCGTTCAGCATACTGTGGAGATTCGAAGTCATACGCCCACACCGTACAAATTATGTAAACAGAGGAATATTAAAATACACATCAGAACTGAACATCAATGAGGCGCAGGTTCCATTTTTTTAAATCCAATTGTTCCTCAGCAGTGGCAGTACAATACTTCCTTATCATTACAAGCAACAACAAAAAAACACAAATACAAATAGCCCCGAGTGTTGAATTGAACGTGAGTATGGAAATCACGTATGTTAACAGAACAGGAATAAATCAATCAGGGAATACTATTGATCACGCAAGGTGGCCTCTATCATGGTGAAAGTTGTGTAAACAAATAAATCGCAGTTAAGCCTACTGGCCATAAAGCGTTGTCGCACGTGTAGTAAATGGAAAGAGGCACTCTTAGGAGCACATGTTAGTACTCGTTGAAACCAAAAAGTTAAGAGAAACAACCTTTTTTATTTGAACTAGTTGTGATTTTGGTTTCACACCAGTACGATACCTGCGACTTCCTTTTTTGAATTGCCTTAACAACCATCGCGGGTCTGTAATACAGGTTCTGCGAGACTAGTGTCCAGTCCAGACTTGATTTGTTCGCACTCGACTAAGGGGCCGGCATCCTTGATTAACGGGATCAGTATAATTCCAGTAGGACACGTTAATACCCAAATTCCCATTACACTGAAGTTTCTAAGGCTGCCGCAGGCACTTGAAAACGGTAACGGTATTTGATAATACGACATTTTGTTTTCCAATGTTAGAATACAGCATTGCATGTGTGGTTGCAGCGTTGCATGCTTACATAGTGTGGTGCTTTTGCGGTCCAACAATCCATTGATGACACCAAAAGATTTGCCGATTTTAGTCAGTTGGCAAATACAGAAAAAAACACACGAAACAACAATCATTGAAGGGTAATGCAACGGACCGAAACACTACACCTCTAAGTACGAAAAAACAAATGTGTACTACTCGCTATAGCCAAGTGGGTAAATAGGAGAATGAAAAGCATAGAGATATTGTGCACTGCACTATTTTGGCCGACGTCGACAAACAGAAAAGTGCAGCAGCTGGAAAACTGTAACTGAGGAAAAACCCAACGGAGCGGGAGAAACCAATATCATTTGCGTTAAATGAATTGAAGTGGGAACAGAATTTGAAGTCTAGTTTGCATTCAGTTTAGAGAAGAAAGCTTGTTCGAATACATATTATGTAAAAATCAGTTTTAAAACGGTTGCCCCAGTATAAGTTGCCACCAGTCTAAAATGCCTGATATAGATATTACTAATTCGTGTAACGTAGCAGCAGGTAATGTAACGTACACGCTGAAACTTTAGAGTACAGTGCAGAGGATTGAAAGTTGAGCGTTAATACAAAAATAAAAAGCAACAAATAATGTACAGTCATTTATAGCGCGTAAGACCATAGGGTGAACAGTAATGCACGGAATAAGTATAGAGTATAACACGTTAAGCGAAAGCGATAGCTCCAATTTGCCGATTTGCGGTATAATGGAGCCTATGCGTGCGAACGCATGGAGGAGTAAATATTTTATTAAAAAAATATATCTATACACAGAAATGGAATGTGTTTTAATCTGAACATTGCAGCATTTAAGAACATTTTGTAAAATCGTAATATTATTCCGAAATTTAACCGCAATCTCAAAGAACCGTAAGGATACAAATGGTGGTGGGTTCACCTGTGTGTCGTCAATCGTAGTAGACCTACTCGGTACAAACAAAATTTGACAACGCTCGTACAGTAGGTGATACTGGCGATGAAGCCATCTCGTCTGCAGAATATAACGGATCCGGCATTTAGAATATCCTCTCTCTTCTAACCGTGAGGTGTGTTCAATGTTCCATGCCTTAGGTCAGAGGTCGGAGCACCCGGTCGAACTTTGAAAAAGAACATAGATAAGATAGCTATTGCTATGCGGAAGCGACTCCAAAAGCAACCGTGTCCGAGCAGCACTCAATCAACCTGAAAATATATTGCGAAAAGCGACAATATGGCGATCAACGTTATAACCCTCTCAACGATTCAAAGGTAAATGATTGTAAAATGCGAAGCTTATCTCGATGTGGAGTTTGTGCTGTGATCAGTGCCCCAAACGGAGGAGTAACAGTTTTTGAAGGCCAATAATGGACTGAAGATTTTGCATCGTACACCTGCAGGTAAGGTAAATGTTTGTGGGAGGTTATACTAACAAGAGCTAGAGTAGTGCATTGTATTGCGAACTCGCAGAAGGACACCCTGAAATCATAACATTTAGGTGTGTTCAAAGGGCTCCATATATTTTCCCCCTTTTCAACTATTCCCACTGTTGAGCTAGACGTGCACCGATGGCGCGCAAATGTGTACTTTGCCTAATGTACCATTAGAGTGTCCAGCCACCATGTCAATTATACCGTAATAGTTCTTGAATGAACCGCCAGAACGCGAGCGAGATGACCGCATAAACTGTTTCTTTCATTGTATACACTGTACACTGCGTATTTACAGTATATAGTTCATTCAGAATTTTGGAGTGCGAAGAGTTCAGACAATGAGCGTGATGTTTAGTTCGATCAACTTATTTATTTGCCCTGGCAAATGAATAGTTAGTTCAAAGTGTCAGTAAAATCGCCATTGCCGTTTCAAAACCGTCAATTAAGAGACATTGTTATGATAATAGAACGAAACTTGAGATTGTATACTTTTAATGTTACATAACCAGGGCCTTCATTGAAAAAAAAAACAAAAAAAAAACTGTGTTCATCAATAGCTGAGCAATTCTTATTACGCCATAATATGCAGACGTGGGACAAACATATAACGGCTATCGTTAATGCTAATAGGTATACACTGACACTTTATATCTACAATATCAAACATAATAAAAATCATAAATATCTTTCATCATTTGGAAGCTATGATAGGTGTAAGTTTGCCCAATTTGCTTGAAGCCTCTGCAGTGAGTGTAAATTTTTGATCCATCTACGCGTTTACCACAATATTTAAAAATGTATAAGTCTTTTGTTGGAAACCATTCATGTTGCTTTCCTGCCGTTAGACGAATAACGGAATTAACAAGCAATACTTCCCCCTCCGTTGTTTGCTCTACATGAGGATATTCGGGATTCTGGGATACGCATTGAAAGAGAAAAATCTGATGAAACAGTAATAGAGCATGAAATTGTCATATTGCGCTGCTGTTAGTACGTCCTTCAATGCGATAAAACTGGCGTAATGCAGACACATTTTAAATTCCTTGGCTTTCCAGGTATCAGTTTTTTTCAATACAATGAAATTTGGAATGAAACTCGGTAGGAAGGTGCAGAATTCCAGCCGGTAAGCATTGTGCGCGTTATTCCGTTGTCGATCGCGTGTATACGATCGGCAACAACAACATATCGATGATGATGTGCAGGCGATGAAGATTTAGCAGCGGTGTTTTGACCATCTGATGGTCACCGTAGTCCAAAGCCTTGAAGTTTTCATTCGTTCTTGGCGGTGCATCCACACCCGGAAACGCGAATACTACCATCATATTTCCCGGCGACGGTACACTTTTGGTATCGTGCTTTGCTTTTGTAGCTGGGTAGACCTGGAAGTAACAAATATGTTTACAATTGGTTTCACAACTACCACCGTCTCATTATAAGTATGTGTATTGCTACCTTTTATAAATGCTCTTGCTTGCGGTAAAAGCTCGGCAGCGAAACTACAGCAACTATTCGGCTATTTCAAGACCACTATCCATTACCAGGTTCAGTTCGTGCACAAGTGACTGAAGATATGCCTCTACATACGTTGGTTTGTCTTCACCACATTAATTTCCAATCACCATTACGGGCACTTCTGGCACTTCTACTAAAAGTTGCCGAAGCTGAATGAGACTGACCCTTGGTGGCACATCGCTGGAAGACCACGGAAAATTTATGTTCATTAACATGGCATTCATGTTGACAACACAATAATGGTCAAAAGTTTTCGAAAAAGATTGGTTAGGACCGTCCGTATCCCTAGATACCAAAATTCACCGCCTGCTGTTGCAAGTATGTGTTGTACACACTGCTTCGTTCTCAGGAAGGTCGCGTAGAATCTGTAGCAGAGCGCTCAGTCCGTTGAGTGGTTGATATGTTACGATGACCCAGTTTCTGAGTTGGTTGTTCTTCGACAGTCTGCCGCGTGCCTATTATACGATCCGATCTGTGCTCATCTGCACTGTCCCTGCTGGTTTTGTAGAGCTCGTAGTTATAAGGGCCGTCGATGCTGATACAATTGCTGCGGGGTACAGCCGCATCGATGGGATCCTCAGACGAATCAAAGTCACTGTTATCCTCTTCATGCTGTATTTTTTCAGCTTCTAAAGCGAAAACATAATGAAAGGAAACGTGCATTATATTGTTACGATTTTCATATTTGGATTACAATGATCAACTTACCATTCAACGGTACTTCATGCGAACTGGTGCTTATAACGTTGTTCATTTCATCACAATTATCCTGTGAGGTGGTGATCTTTCCTAACGGTTCTCCATTTTCGATTCTAGGCATTTTTCTGGCAGACCTTGTGCCTAGTGCGCGATGTGCTCTAGTCAACACTGGCGATTAATAAATAGCGTTCTGAATATCTTGTTACGCATGGGAATGAACGCGTTGTTAGATTAGTTCGGAATTGAACAACGAAATTTAACATAGAGAAACAGGTTTATTCAAAAGTTCAACGTCGTCATATCAACAGACAGATGCAGATTAGGCTTAGCACTTGCGAAAACTGAAATACCCATCGGCTTCAAAAGTTTTCAAAAGAAGCTGTTATTCAAAACAAGTAAAAACAAACGATTTCCACGAAAAGGCTCCTTCTTTTGTTTCCTGCGTATTTTTGGAGTATCAAATAATGTCCGAAAACAGAACATTTTTGTTCTTCGAAGAGCTTCGGCAATCTTCTGTCGCCAAAAGTAAACAGAGGAGGGGTTAGCTCAGATCTTCGAAGGTTCAATTTCGAAAGCTACGTTAGACACCCGATGATCCGGGATTTTCTCCATCAATTATCGTTATTTTAAAAATAAACGTTTTATATCAAAAAACTAAGATACCATCTAACTACTTAAAAGTTATTCTATTTTGAAAAAAAGCCAATTAAAATGTTCACATACTATTTCACCAGACCAAGACCTCGTACTGTCACGCTTTTGCTGTCACCTTGTTCGACATGGCCCAACCCGAAGCCCGGTTCTTTTTCTTCCGCGCCAAAAACTTCGCGCGCCTATTCGTTTGCAAAAACAAAAAAAAACGTCAAGTGAGCACGATAGCCGCAGCGCGCAAAAGCCGTGTCCAAATATTACAAAATGCCCGAACAAAAGTGCGTCCTCAAGTTTGCGAAGCTATCGGAAAACGCTTTCCCACCGTCGAAAGGATCCGTGAAAGCTGCCGGTTACGACCTAAAGAGGTAATATAGTGGGAAAAAAGGCGATCCACCCTACGACCGGCGGAATGACGCGTCTAACATGGTATATGTTTCGGTTTTTCAGCGCCTATGACTACACAGTGCCGGCTCGTGGCAAA
>KZ071721.1:8793-23057 GCA_002091845.1 Anopheles cracens | reverse complement strand
GTTTAGCGCCGCTTCTAAGCCGGTTTATTCATTCGATGTATCTTCGTCAATTACGCTTAAACCTTTCGCGTTAGTTACGAGAAAACGTCTCGATTTCAGGATATGTTATGTTTTTCTTCAGGCGCATGCAAAGGAGAAAGGGGGCAAAGATGGCAGCCCAAAGTCCTTGAGGATTTGCTGCGACTGGAGCAGCAAAAAGGGGAAAAAGGGGGCGAGATTAAATCTATTGTGGGTAATCGTGCCGCCCTCTGATCTCGCGGTGACAGCGACCTGAGACATTAGGCCCGATTATGAAACTCAAACGGAAAAGTCTCTAACAAAACCTTTATATAAAAATGGAAATAAATTGGTGTTAGGTATTTTTAACCAACTTGAGCGATTGAGAAAAGGTTGATAGAATGCTTAATCATGATAAAATTTATATTCGGTTTTTAGTTTTGCATTATGTTTGAAACTACAGTGCACTGAAAATTCGCGTTTCGAGAAAATTTGAGTTTCATAATAGGCCCTATTCTGTCGAGGACCAGGAGGAGCCCACCCACTATTGTTTTGGCGGGCCGGAACAAACCGCAATCATAAGTATTTTTTGTGCGAATTACGCTTTATTTCACATCGCATCTTATTTGAAATGGTCATTTAAAAGGTTGAGAGAACTATTAAAATACAGTTTTACGCAACTAGTTAGTCATAGTCGATTTGTTTAGTAAAAAAATGTTTGAAGCAATTGGTTCTATGTAATATTGGCAATTTATTCATCTAAGTTTAATACAACGTTTTCAACTCCGTTTAGCGCCGCTTCTAAGCCGGTTTATTCATTCGATGTATGTTCATCAATTACGCTTAAACCTTTCGCGTTAGTTACGAAAAAACGTCTCGATTTCAGGATATGTTATGTTTTTCTTCAGGCGCATTTGCAATCCCATGGAAATTGAACTTATTTTAGGATCAGTACTGTGTAAGGCTCGAATAAAACTATCTTCGAATTACTTGTCCTAGATGATTTCGTGGTATGAATAGCTATATTGTTTCTAGAACATGTTTGGGCTAAGAAGCATTAGAAACACGCCAAACAACCCACTCTGCAGGACACATCCTATTCAGCGCATATGGAGCGTGGATCAACCGGGACTGGTGGCTGCAAACGTTTCGCGGTCTTTGTGCGACGACCGGGCAGGGCGATTGCTTCGATGGCGCAATGTAACATGGTCGCTGGTGCCACTAGGAGTAATCGATTGCGTAACCTTTACGATAAAAGCGACCCAGCTCATCCCAGCGGATCATTTACGTTTGCCTTTGTTTTATCCTCCTGGCCATCGTTACGCTAGTCACCTTGTGCAAATTAGTTGCACAAAGTTCATCTTCACGGGTAAAACGTTTCTCCGTGTAAAGAACAATAATTGAAAACATCAACACAACATCCAAAGAACATAATTGAAAACTCCTGTCGTGCCGATTTCGTGCTTACTACTGTAATTGTATAATTGTAATTGTAGTTTTCGGAAAACTATGTATTTTATAGCTGTGTGCTCTTGACTTCCCCTATATAATAGTGAATGCAATTTGTGCTGTAAAGATTTCTACATATGGTTTTTGGAACTAGTATTAAATTGATTATAAAACTAGAATATGTTACGGAAATTCATTTATTCAACACAAAAATTTGTTTTCAAATTCATTGAAAAACACATTATTTTCACCGTGTGACTTACCGTTCAATCTCGCCCTGCTTTCCCTGGTTCGTAACGGCCGCTATGTACTTCATAATAATTTTGGATGCCTCTGTCTTGCCTGCGCCCGATTCGCCCGAAATCATGATGCAGGTATCGTTGTTACGCTGCTTCAGCACGCGGTAGGCGGCGTCGGCGATGGCGAAGATGTGCGGCGGATTTTCGAACAGCTCCCGCCCCTTGTACCGGTTCACGTACTCCGGCCCGTAGATGTTCATCTCGCGGTACGGGTTCACCGAGATGCATACCTCGCCGATGTATGTGTAGATTTTGCCGGCCTGAAACCTGTCGGTACAGTGGAGAGGAAGAGAAAACAAAGCGTTACTATCCGAACGGTGTGTGCGATCTTCGATGGGCGATGTGGTGCGAATGGTTCATTTAAGCCAAGCCACACCAAGCAAGCGGCATTAATCGTACGCCCCATTGACCGTGTCCGGGTCTCCACGGCATTTTTTCGACCCGACCGTGCCGGCACATTCTGCCGTCATGACGTCATGGGCCGGAAAAGTGACGGTTTAAAATTTTCATCTGCCTCCGAGCTCATCCGAAATGCACAAATTTGACCTTTCTCTTTCACGCGGGCCCCCCGTCCGATCGCTCACATTTTTTCCACTATTCTGAGCTTTAACTCTAGAATACACGATACCATACACAAACAATACCTGAAAGATATGTTCCCATCACCACCCGAGAGAACCTTCGAAAGAGTTGATAATGGCTTTATAATTTTTGTCAAATAACAAAGTTCAAAAAATCAAACTCAACGCTCTGGGGTTAAAGAGCCGCACCTTGTCGAACAATGCCTTTGAAGAATCGAAAACTACATCACTTTCCCTTTCACTTTTATAGTTCTACCATTCAATTTCAATCAGGTCATTTTAACCGCTCAGTACCAAACATCATAAGCATTGTGAATTTTCTATTTTGAATTAAACTTCCCGGGTTTTATAGCGACGCTAAAGTTATCAATTGTTAGTTGAGTAATTTTCAAACAAAACCAGCAAATTGAGCCCTGAAAAGGTGTTAGTATATAACATGTTGAGTGATGTATGCATGCAAATGTTGTAACTTTTGTATTGAGAAAATTTCGTTTGTTTCTCTTTTTCAAAGTTATATATAACCTATCCAAAATTAAACGATCCTGGTAATCAGGTGTATTTATTGTACCACATATGCAAGAAATGCCTAAAATGTACATTCCTTCCTATCTCTCGTCTGGCAATCTCGCTTCGTGCAGAAGTGTTCTAGCATTTTCTGCTCAAAAATCTTAGCTAATGGCAAAAGGAGGTGAAAAAAAAACAAATCGAAACGAGAAAATATCATCACAAAAAGTTGCGAAAAAGCTGCAACCATGACCATGTTATTAATGCGTGAAGCATGCATTCCACAGGTTCTGTCAACCAGCTGTTGGGTGGCCACCTCCGGCAACCTGACATCCCAGACGACGATCGAAGCATGCCGGCAAAAACAAATTCGTACACCATAATGAAACATGCACAGTAGGCACAATATAAAAAAAACGAATGAAACTAACAACAATGAAATGTTCTAGCATGTGTCATTAGTTTCTTTTGAATTACTAATTTCTTTCAAATTCCGAATCCTGTCACTAAACACCGTAGTTTATCTTTCTCCTTTCGTTTGCATATAAACATAAAAGTTGAGTTTTGCAGTCCACTTTGAAATTATCCTATAATAGATTCTAGATTTTCTTGGCATATTGAATAAACAGCAATTGATCCGTACTCGTTTCAAAAATATTAAAATTATAAAATTACACTTGATTTCTTTGCCTAAATTAAATAAACCGCAACTACGCAAACAAATCGACGAACTTCGTTGAGTATTTGGATGGATGTCATTTTTTAAGTTTGAAGAAGACAAAAAAAGAAACAATTGTTAGCAGCGACGTTAACGAAACAATGCCACTTATTAACACGTTTAAAGTCGTGACAAAAACTGAATGTGTTACCGTGGGGCCACCATGCTCAGAAGCTTAACCGTATCGGTCGAATTTGACCGATGTGGCCTGGTGGTAAGCATCGGCATCGGTAGAATACGACCGATACGGCGCTGAACGTGTTAACTAGTTTATCGATCTACAGCGTTCTGACAATTTTATATATATCAGCGAATACATGCAATATCAAATTATTGTAGCTTTTGTTGATTTCCACTATTCTGAGCTTTAACTCTAGAATACACGATACCATACACAAACAATACCTGAAAGATATGTTCCCATCACCACCCGAGAGAACCTTCGAAAGAGTTGATAATGGCTTTATAATTTTTGTCAAATAACAAAGTTCAAAAAATCAAACTCAACGCTCTGGGGTTAAAGAGCCGCACCTTGTCGAACAATGCCTTTGAAGAATCGAAAACTACATCACTTTCCCTTTCACTTTTATAGTTCTACCATTCAATTTCAATCAGGTCATTTTAACCGCTCAGTACCAAACATCATAAGCATTGTGAATTTTCTATTTTGAATTAAACTTCCCGGGTTTTATAGCGACGCTAAAGTTATCAATTGTTAGTTGAGTAATTTTCAAACAAAACCAGCAAATTGAGCCCTGAAAAGGTGTTAGTATATAACATGTTGAGTGATGTATGCATGCAAATGTTGTAACTTTAAGCTTCACTAGGCAGTTTCATTCAAGGTGAGTTTCTGTGCATTCTCAGTGCAAAAGTAATCGTGGACAAACATGTTCTACAAATCCATCTCAATAAAATTACAGCTTTCAAACCAGCTTATGGGTGGTGTCGGCACATGATGAGCAGATCAAAGGTGCGGATGAGCGGAAAAATAAGGTTCGATATGCACCACCTTCCGGAACTAGAGCTTAGTGGTAAGACTTTATTCAGCACGAACAGGATGAGCTGAGGAAGCTGATAATCTTTCTACGGATCTGCCATGTCATTTTTATCGTGCAGGAAGAGTATTACAACATTCGACTGATGCGCTCCCTAAACAAAACCAGCAAATTGAGCCCTGAAAAGGTGTTAGTATATAACATGTTGAGTGATGTATGCATGCAAATGTTGTAACTTATGTATTTAGCAAATTTCGTTTGCTTCTCTTTTCCAAAGTTATATATAACCAATCCAAAATTGAACGATCCTGATAACCAGGTGTATTTATTGTACCACATATGCAAGAAATGCCTAAAATGAACATTCCTTCCCATCTCTCGTCTGGCAATCTCGCTTCGTGCAGAAGTGTTCTAGCATTTTCTGCCCAAAAATCTTAGCTAATGTCAAAAAAACAAACATTAGCTAAGAGCTACATTAGCTTTTGTCTTTCTTATGAAAAAGAAAACAAACCGAAACGCGAAAATATCATCACAAAAAGTTGCGAAAAAGCTGCAACCATGACCATGTTATTAATGCGTGAAGCATGCATTCCACAGCTTCTGTCAACCAGCTGTTGGGTGGCCACCTCCGGCAACCTGACATCCCAGACGACGATCGAAGCATGCCGGCAAAAACAAATTCGTACACCATAATGAAACATGCACAGTAGGCACAATAAACGTAGGAACATTTTTCGGATACTGCTGCCGAAACGCTGCCGGGAATGCCGGAATCAACCCCGCACCACCGTGTGACTTACCGTTCAATCTCGCCCTGCTTTCCCTGGTTCGTAACGGCCGCTATGTACTTCATAATAATTTTGGATGCCTCTGTCTTGCCAGCGCCCGATTCGCCCGAAATCATGATGCAGGTATCGTTGTTACGCTGCTTCAGCACGCGGTAGGCGGCGTCGGCGATGGCGAAGATGTGCGGCGGATTTTCGAACAGCTCCCGCCCCTTGTACCGGTTCACGTACTCCGGCCCGTAGATGTTCATCTCGCGGTACGGGTTCACCGAGATGCATACCTCGCCGATGTATGTGTAGATTTTGCCGGCCTGAAACCTGTCGGTACAGTGGAGAGGAAGAGAAAACAAAGCGTTACTATCCGAACGGTGTGTGCGATCTTCGATGGGCGATGTGGTGCGAATGGTTCATTTAAGTCAAGCCACACCAAGCAAGCGGCATTAATCGTACGCCCCATTGACCGTGTCCGGGTCTCCACGGCATTTTTTCGACCCGACCGTGCCGGCACATTCTGCCGTCATGACGTCATGGGCCGGAAAAGTGACGGTTTAAAATTTTCATCTGCCTCCGAGCTCATCCGAAATGCACAAATTTGACCTTTCTCTTTCACGCGGGCCCCCCGTCCGATCGCTCACATTTTTCATCGCACTTTCGTTAAATTGTGATCAATTATGAGTTATGAAAGCCGAAAGATGATATGAACCAGCGCCTGGGGGTGTTATCGCTCCGATAGGGGGTGTGCATCCTCTTCACGGTGTGCGCGCGGTCGCTGGAAATGGAACCCGCGTTGATGCTAATTAGAAAATACAAACACGGTCCGTGCGCGGTCTTTGTGCGACGACCGGGCAGGGCGATTGCTTCGATGGCGCAATGTAACATGGTCGCTGGTGCCACTAGGAGTAACCGATTGCGTAACCTTTACGATAAAAGCGACCCAGCTCATCCCAGCGGGTCATTTACGTTTGCCTTTGTTTTACCCTCCTGGCCATCGTTACGCTAGTCACCTAGTGCAAATTAGTTGCACAAAGTCCATCTTCACGGGTAAAACGTTTCTCCGTGTAAAGAACGATAATTGAAAACATCAACACAACATCCAAAGAACATAATTGAAAACTCCTGACGTGCCGATTTCGTGCTTACCACTGTAATTGTATAATTGTAATTGTAGTTTTCGGAAAACTATGTATTTTTTAGCTGTGTGCTCTTGACTTCCCCTATATAATAGTGAATGCAATTTGTGCCCTAAAGATTGTTACATATGGTTTTTGGAACTATAAAACTAGAATATGTTACGGAAATTCATTTATTCAACACAAAAATTTGTTTTCAAATTCATTGAAAAACACATTATTTTCAACAATATTGAATATTGCAGATACATTTTTAACAGAGTTTTGTTTTGTAGTTGTAATAAATTCGCATTATGTCCCCTTCTAAGCAGTTTATTTGGCTCTAAATACAAAATTTCGTATACTTTGATTTTTTCTATTTTTGTGTCCCATATTTTGGTTGCAACTTTTTTTTACATAATGCTTTCAAATCCATATATAGTAATTGCTGTTCCAACACCCGTGAGATGTACAAACAATAATTGAAGTGGCCGGAAATTGGCTTTTTTGCAAAGTTATTCGTTTCAAATGCGTCGCAAAAATCGATAACCATGCGCATCAATGAGCCAGTAACTTGAACAAACTTGTGAGAAAATGAGAAACTATATAATAAACAAGTTATAAAATTTTTCCTTCATCCAGAAACGAGGTCCAACGATGGTTTATTGTATATTTTGTTATTAACTACAACTTTCCTACTAGCTGGATATGGAGTTATAGCTTTCAGCGGTATATTTTCGGCGACCGATCGTTCCGTTGTAAACGGTAGAACGTTCAGATAATGATCGATGTGCTATTATCACTTTCTCACGCACATCGTTGTGCTGACCTTAGCGGATGCTAAATACAATGCACGCGCGTCTAGCAAGGCGACCTCACCGGGAAGGATGAGTAATGTTTGCCCTTCTATGAAGTGTTTGCGGATGAATAGTAATGATCGACAGCCCGCCTTTTGAAGGCATTCATCTTTTCAGTTCAGAAACGAACGATTACGCTGCGTTTGCGGCGCTTGCGAATTGAAACTTCTTGATCGCATGTTGCCAAAAACTAGTCAACAAATACTCCACAAGTTTAGTAGCAGCCATGCTATTGATTTATGCTCATCTTTATTCATTACACGATACCAATTAGACTCAATAATGCTTCCGCGACAAAACCATTCTAATTGAAACGCATTTGTGTTCTCATACTAATATAATAGTTAATTAATTCAACCTTCATTCGGAATGAATATATGTAATTTTTTTTCTAGCAACAATAACATACTTTTTGCCAGCTTTTTTTTCTCAATAGTATAACAGCAGCATTTGTACTATACTAATTTTCACCGAAAGTGGTTATTTTGACCGCTAATTTTCAATCTGCATAAGTTTGCCAATACTCGACATTTTTATGATCTCTCAATGGCGTTATATTTAGGCATCCGCACATTTTCAGATTTCTTACTTATTTTTCTTGAGACAGGCTCGCTCCTTGTTCATGAAAAGAATGGCGAAAAGCCGACTTTTATATTCATCACGTAAACACGCACTTGTACTGATTCGTAAGTAACTCCCAGGGTGAATGTTACGTTGAATGAACATTGTAGTAAACCTTTGAAATAGAAATGTATTATTTCTATGGTTTACCTCTCAGTTGAGAACTTTTTTTCATATTTAAAAGATCAACATAAAAGCGTGTATACTTGGGTTGTAGAACGTCCTTTTCAACGTATTACAAATACCAAGTATATGAGTGAATAAATATAACACGGTTGAGAGATCTTGAAAAGGTCTAAGGTTGGCAAAGTTTTTATAGACTGAAAATTATTGACATTATTGACTCGACGACGAATCGACGACCGCCTTGGGCACGAATAGGCATAGTTATAACAGGCACTTTTTTCCTCACAGATGGAAAAGTGCAGAAAGTGCTTTTAGATTGTTGGAGGAAGTTATATTTTCATTAGTAAGTTGTTTGCCCATATGGTTTCGGAGATGTTTGATTGATAAATGCAGTTTGAAATTGCCAAAACGATCGCTAGGTTTTTGTAATATTAATAAATGCGATTTAATATAACATATTCTTGGAAAGAACAAAGACACAAAAATGACACAAAACTACAGAATAAGGTTTTTCTGTCTGTCTGTGGAGGGATCTTATCACGTTTATACAAAAATTTATTTCGACTGAATTGTACCAAAGGCAATTTCACTTGCTCAGAAAGGTTTTTTTCAGGATTCAATAAATATAGCACTGTTAATATAGACTTTATTAGGTATAGAATTGGATTTAAAATTAGATTTTTAAAATGGTTCGTTATTAAACAAATAAAAATAAGTTATAAAGGTAATTATAGAGAAAAAAACGTATAACAAGGCGCCGTATACACAGATATATATATTTTAATGGTTGCTCAAAATAATCAGAACAATCGTAAAATTGTATTCTGGATGCTAAAACATGAACAATCATATAGCAATAACAAACAGTAGCACCTACGCCTAGGTACCCCTAGTACTAAGCGAGGTACTAAGTGATGGTACTAAGTGAGCTAAATTTTAACTTCAATTTTGAAAATCCGAGTGAGGTTTAAAACTTTCGTTTAAACGTTTAAATTTCAATAAACAAAAACTAGTTTGACTTTGGGACTTTTAACTTTTTTTTGAGGGCCTTTCCAAAAACCGTAGGAACTGTAGGACTATTCTGATGATATGATTAAAAGCTATGACTCATATCTATTGAACCGGTCACAACAGGGGTGGTGATTATACAATATATTCAAATCAGCAATAGATCGACTTGAACTGTGTGACTCATATTGTTTATCGTGCATATTCATGTAAAAAAATGCATTTATGACGCCAAATGCCGGTGTATTTGAATCGTCGCCGGACTTTACAAGACGGGACCGATACCAAATTGCAACTTGAACTGTCTCCATCCCCGACAAGGAGGAACTATCTCGATTTTGCTGGTTCAAACAACACTAGTACGACCATAGAGACCCCGAAACGAACCAATATAACAACCCGAATGGGTAGTAATAACAGACGTATGATCTACTTGCAGCTAGCTAGTACAATACTTCACTATAAAGTGTGCGGCCGTAAACACCGTGTCCCGCAGATACCAATTGAAGCTCACCCCCATGCTTTCGCCATCGGCAGCGAACGTTCGATAAGCCGGTACGTTATCAGTTCGCTTTAAGTATCATTGAATCGTGGCTCTTGCACAACGGGCTTTGGAATGGAATAATAAATTCCTTCATCTACCGAACCGAACACTACTACAAGGGTTCGAAAACAAAACGCCACACACTCGAGGACAGCAAGAATGGTGGAAGTGTGTCAACTGATTGCATAACAGAAACAAAGCAACAGAAACCGGAGGGCGGAAAGTTTAAAAGGATACAATGTTCGGTTTGAGAAAGGAATTAAAAAAAAAAGTTTGTGTCACACAATATGTAATAAAATACTTGAGAACATGATTCGGTAAACGCATCATAGTTGGGCGTTTTGAAATAAAAATTATCACCTGATGTCTGCAAGAGTACAAGAAGATTCACATCTTTAGCAATGTGTTTGATGTATTCGATGTTTGAAATAAAAATTATCACCTGATGTCTGCAAGAGTACAAGAAGATTCACATCTTTAGCAATGTGTTTGATGTATTCGATGTTAATGGCCTTTTATACAGTTAACTACCATAATTACTTGAGCAAGACGTGTTGAACAGTTATGTGCAGTGTGCATGGCAAATTGTTGCAATAATCATTTTGCATTTAGACCGCTCAACGTAAACGTAAAGACATCGGAGATGTGGATCACCGACAGAATCGTCAAACGCGCTCCGTAAGAGACGCACTCATAATGTCTGCTTACAACTCGAACATTTCTGCACAACCACCAGTGTCGCGCACGTGTCTGACTGTGGTGGATGGGGCCGCACGCGCAAACAAAACAGAAAACTTAAAGAAAAGCGTATTCAGTGATTCCGGCCCTCAACGAAATTCACCAACACACGTGCACAAAAACCGGACCCCAAAGCAACATATGTTCATCAACGTCGCCAGAAGAGATCAGAAGCGAGACTTCCACCCCGGCCCAACGATGTATACGAGAATGGGTGGAGTGGTCTTACGACCACCAAGCCACCAAAATCTGTGGCGCTTAAGAAGGCCACGATTGCGTAGCGCTTGGATGGAGTGGAGATGGGAGGGATTGCAGTGGGAGCAGTCGCTTGATGGTACGCTGTCTATTCGTCATCCATTCCGCGGCTGACATCATCGTCGCGAGCGTCATCCTCGCAGGCTGTTGCTGTTCCGCGATGCCCTTGGGTTGGAAGGTTGATGATGAGGAGCCGAGCGGTGTTGAACCGCTACACAGCCAACCGCATCACAGTTTTGAAAGCAAAATGCTATTGACTTGGTTCCAACGGTTCATGACCAATCGATCATGAAACGGTATCATAATCATAATGGGCATCATAATGGTAAAAAAGGGTCTTGACTACAGACAAATTCCGTGCATTGTGGCAAACAATCGTCTAATCGTGCTTGTAAAGGACGGGGGACCCACCCATGGTACGATAAGATTCCCGTCCCGTCCCGAGACCCATTGGAGGAAAATTGGGTTCAAGTTAGGATCTCCAAACGATGGCAGATTTCGTGAGTCCTGTCACGTTGGAACTTTCGTTGGTATCGTTGGTTACTAAACTTCTTACTATACCTACCTGTTGCTGACAAGAACTGTGAGGCAAGACTTATTTTACATTTCGAGTATGAGACAAACAAGGCAAAAAAGGCATTCCAAAAAGCTGACCATAATTTCGAAGGGAAATCAAAGTGCCACTAGGTTGGTAACAACATTGAGTTGTACTATGGGGACATACTGGCGATTTTTTTTAAATTGAATGGCAAGTTTTGCATGATGGCATGAGAGAATATGTGACACGTTTTGTGTAAAGGTTGAACGAGGGACTGAAAGTGAACACACCATTTATAGCAGGTAATGAGTGAAATTGATGTTAGACCATTGGCCATTAATCTTTGCCAATAATATAAGTGACCATTAATAAAATGTTCTCATGTTGAACTTACGAAAAAACAATTGATATTAATTTTGTTGGTGGCTATGACAGGAATGAAACAAGATATTTCATCTCCAGCTATTCATCATGTCGAAACGTCTTTTACCATCAGCACCCGGCAGCTGTTCGGTGCATAAATAACTTTTTCTTTGTCGGAGAAGCAAAAACTTTAGGGCATTATTAAGGTCGGCGCAAAATATTTGCATTTTACGATTGCTATCGTTGGGTAACTATTTACTTCAATTACTTTCCTCAAACGTTCCGTCCCCGTTGTCCAAACTCCCGTTAAGCTTAAAGTTGGGAGCTTCCAGACCGATCAAATAAACACAAAGAAGAGTGCCGAGGTGCCCCCTCTATCGGGCAAAAAAAAAACCGGCCACACGATAAAGAGTAATCGGTGCGCTGAAAAGATACTGGCCACCGGTACCGATTGAAAGGGTAAACATCCTGCAATAACTTCAAGTACCGCACGTTTTCTTGCCCCATCGTACACACCTCATCGCGTGGGGCTGGCTAGAGGCGGGTGGGTGGTGGGGTTTTGCTGGCCGCAGGGGTCTTGGGGGTAACATTTTTTATTGTTTGTCAGAAAACATTCAACGTGCCTCGCACTGCATCAACCGATCGCTGCGTTTCCACCAGCGGGCGATAGAACCAGTGTTTACGCTGCGTTCTTCAAACGGCTGTAGCACTCCTCCAGGAGCCACCATTCTTTTACGTGGTGTATATATAGGCAAAGAAAACACTCCCAGGCAGTCCGAATGGCCAAAACATCTGATTCTTGACCACTTTTTTGATCGTTGCATGATTCACGCGATTTTGGTATGTACCAACAACAGCTGTGGAATGGAGCATATTAAAAAAATGGCCTTTCTAGCTCTGCTACCTCCTTCGCCTCTTTGCTGTTTGCTCCAAACAGCACACTATTTGCAAAATCGAAGGCCGGAAAGATAAGTTCAAGTATTTCTGCTCCTTATCAGTCCGATTGGCCGACAAGCTTTCGTAATGGGGAGCGAGGCGTCTGTCGTCTCAGACTTATCAATGCTACGGAATCCTTATCACCGTACATGTGTATGTGTGCTACGTTTCTAAGAACAGCGTGAAATTCTCTTCCAGTATTTTATAATCTGTACGGGGTGGTCTAGGCCACGTCTTGGACATGCATCAATTCGTGCGGCATTTAACTTCGCGGTGATGACGTGATTTCCTCGCGTTGCACTAAACGATGACTAATGCGCGCTTGTTTTAAAGTGCTACACGAGAGCCGTATGCAAATATGACTGGTTTGTTAGTCATGCGCTATCGTTTCCGAAAGATGACACATACGGAAATTAAATTCATTTCGATTTTTTAATCATTAAGAACGGATATGTCATCTGGAAAAATGAACAAACAAGCAAACACATAAAAAACACGAAGACCACGAAAAGAAAAATTATCAACTGGCATATCACATTGAGTAGTTCTGGTTACCGAATCTTTTAGGTGCAGACTAACGATCCCGAGTGTGGGCGGTTCATTTGAATCTAAACAAATATTTGCACATTATTATTAACAGAATACAAACAAGCGCTCGGTCAGCGTAGGTTACAAGAAACATGTATTGCTATTGCTGCGAACGCACAGATCGCACAGTAAAGAATGCAACTAGTAAACAAACGCACAAATACATACACACAGTAGCAGAGAGCGTACCCACCGTGTAAAACAACAGAACCAAGTAAAAGACGTACGAATTCACGAAATATCCACACGCACTATTTGCTTTCACACATTCTTTCTTCACTGCCTCCCGACGCAGCGCGTGTGTGCGTCCGTCCGCACGAAACAAAGCTCGGAGGAAGAAGAAGAATAATATCAACAACGTTTGACGTTTCGACGCGCCGGAGCGGACTGCGTGTTCCCAGTAGAGATGTGCGTACTGAGTAAGAGTGAGCGAGTGAGTTAACACTTACGGTCAAATGAACCGAATACTCCATTGGCGCATATCGAGGTGTCAATTGACACCTAGAAGGCTATTTTTGGCAATTGTTTACCGATTGGGCTGTAATTTTCACCAGATGTGCGATAACTATTTTAATTTTATAATATGCGGTGCTTGCTTCACCTCTCTGGACTCAGTAGCCGTTGCGAGCGGACAGAATCAAAATAACAACCGAACGGAACGGGAAATTCGTCCACTGTTTGCACAATCGTCACTTTCTAATATCACTTCCTTTGAACGTACCAAAACAAATGCACCTGCAAGAGAATGGAAAAAAATATTTAAATGTGCCATCCACGCAACTGAGAGACTATTGTTCATTCTAACAAATAAAACACCGCAAAAGAACGCCGAACAGCGCTAATTAATTCAACGAGTATGCGTATGGGGCCACACAAATGACACAAATTCCGATGACTTCCAATGCTGACGCGGAGACAGCATTGAACGACGCGTACGCACGCGGGGACGAAGCAACACGGCACAGGCAACAAACAAAGAAGCGACATTGTCCAACTCAGCACTGGCACTGGCCCTCCCGGGAAGGTGAGCAACTACATGCACTAAGTTTTTTTTACGATAATAACTAACTAGATTAACTGATAATACGAGTAATTTCCCATCTAAACTGCCGGGCGCAGAACTACAGACGATGGCATCTTTTCCGATCGATTTGTGCAGGTGAGCGCCAACCCAACAGCCAAGGCTTCCTTCGCGGATTAATGTGTTCGCTTGGTGTTTTGAGGGCCGCCGTTCACACAACCAAACCCGGCGA
>KZ071717.1:103999-115077 GCA_002091845.1 Anopheles cracens | reverse complement strand
CCGCACTGGCCGCCCCCCCACCGGTCCCACTGCTTCCGCCCGGTCCGCCAGGCGCTACCGCCGCCGAGCCCACCGACGCCGAATGCTGCTGCGGGTGGTGGTTGTGGTGGTGGTGGAGTTGGTGTTGGTGGTGGTGGACGGCGTGCGGTGGCAGGTGCAGGTGGTTCGGTGGATCGGTTGCATCGGTCGGGGCGGGCACCGTGTGGGTCGTACCGCTGCCATCCTTGTCTTTGCTTTCTTTGCTCTTGCTTTCGGAGCTTTTGAAGAACTTCCTAATGGCGGCCGTTACTTTCTCCTTTGATCTGGACGACATTTTATGGCAGGCGTTTTCCGTGTTGTGTGTCGGGTGTCGTTGGTGGCGTTGGTGGCGTCGACTTCTGTAATGCTGTGCCAGCGCTCGACTCGACGTGTTATTTCGGACAAACCTCCTGCTTCTGGTGCTTTTTTTTTGTTGCTCCAGCAATCCACGTGGACGTGACTTGCAAGATAAAGCGGACCAGACCGCGTATCGAGAGCTAAAACCGTGAGGATCACCTTTCCGGCGTAAGCCTTTTGAGATCCTTCCTTAAACGCTTCGCCGGTGTCGAAGCCACTCGATGTCTGTATTGCGGGTGTTTGCGTTTCAGCTCCGATCAAATATTATTATAAACTTTGCCGCCTGTCGGCTGTTTTTTTCTCCGCGCTCTGCCTTCTGTCAAACGTCTGCAACGTCTCTGTTTGCGGGCGCTCGTTTGGATCGTTTGAGCATCGAACTGGAACAGGCAAACTTTCGTCGATTCCGTCGCGTTCCCTTCGAGGCGCGTTTCGGTCGTATTTATTTCCCGGCACTTTCCGCAGCAACTCGTTTCGGTACGGCGAGCTTTCGTCACGGATCTGCACGGATAACGCGAGACGCGGGTTCCGGTTGTCCTGCAAGCAAGGAAGAAGCTACCGTCAGGTTTCGGCTACGATGGATATTGATTTCACATTCGGTTGAAAGAGGATCGGTTCGCGGGAACATCAACCGAAGGTGCAAGATAAACAGATGAACAGGCTTATGGGTTGATGTTTTCTTTAACATGTTTGTCGTGCTTCGTGTGGGGAAGATATCCGCTAAAGGGATTGATGTGTTTGCTCACACACATTTCGGTGCATTATTATGAACAGATTGTTATTTGTTGTGTATTACTCGGAAAGACTTTCGATGTCTGTATCAACTTGCTCACAAATCAGTGATTCTTTTAGATTTTCAAGTCTTCCAAGTCCAAGTATGTTCCAAGTCTCTCCAAAAAAGATATAGCAATTTTCAAGAAGTTATTGAAAAAGACAATGAGAAACTCTTATGTTTTTAACATTCCCTGTAATAAAAATAAATACTTGAATATTTCAGCATAAGAAAGGTTACTAAAACAGTTCTTCAATGCTCCTGAAATGATCGAAAATCAGCCACCACCATCAATGGTTTTGAATTATAGTATTAAACTATTCAAATTTGCTCTCCATCGCCTTATCTTCCACCGGGTAAAGTTGTTGGTTATGTTGATGAAAATTCCTGAAACGAAACGAAAGAAAAAGATGATGTTATTATTGGAATAATTGCAAACATTCATAAATCAACAAAGACAGAACATTGAAACAGAGACCAAGCTGCTTGAATGCCCATCCCCATGCCAGATCGCTAAATCATCCATTATCACAACCCTCGGAACGTATTTCGCCCATCGGATCCGATGGAAGGAGTCGCGCAACTACCCAACACGACTTGCTTAGGTACGACTGAACCGGGCTATATAGCCGTCCGAGTTCGAGCACGGTGACACACTGTAAAGCTCGTAAATTACGATTCCAATTAAGGCTTAATTCAATACATATCTAGCCAGGGTAGTAAATGTTGCAATCATAACAGCAGCGCTCCGAGAAACAGGGATGCGACCGCAGCCAAGAAGCGTGCATTATTTAACGAGCGGACCATTCGTCTGTGGTTGACCCAGTTCGCGCTTGGTACGGAGCCACGGTGTGAGCTGCCGAGCGGATTTAAGGACAGTTTAATCGGGGTTTTGATTCAAATGAATAATAGGAAGGACCTGGCATGGGATAGGTGTTCGGGTGCATATGCCAGATGGAGCAAATGATTGTGGATTGTGTAATGGTTGCGTATAAATAATGTTTGATTCATCTCTTAGACTCTTGGAAAGATTAAGAGCCGGCATTCCAACAAGATATGCTAGAACTGGCTAACGAATGAATAAAACGATGGAGCGCGAAATAGCAAGTCAAACATTTCTTTCACGTCCAACAACATCAAGCGAAATAGACGCTCCTCGCAATTTGGAGACGAGTTCTCGTGAAGTTCTTCCTGGATTTAGATTTATAATTAGTTCGCTCCTCCAAACACGTGCTTCTCAAACTTTGTTTGACGACAAGAAAGTTTAAATCTTCAAGAAAAGTTTATCCATTTTCGATACAGCCTTAAAGTTCCAGATATTTTGCTAAACCAAATTGTACAAATGGCGTGGCTGGCTACATACACCACCGAACGAAAACAGGTATGATGGTACAAACAAAACAAACTGAAACAGCGACAATCTAATTCTAGACTGGTTTATTTGTACCAACGGGGGAAAAAACTTGTCTCGCTCTACGTTGCCTGAAACCGACAACTTTTCCCCAGCAACCGTTTATTCCGGGTGACAATGTCAAACCCCCCCCCTCTTTTTCGCTCACGCCAGATCATGATCACATTCCTCACTCATCAGATTGACGTAGACAAATACCAGCGAAACTTTGTCCTCGCATCGTGCACGACAGCACACAGTTGGGTGGAGTACGGTTAAATCTAAACCCATAGTTGCACTGTTTTAAGCGTTTTCCCTTTGGAGGGAAAAAACAAACTCTAGCTCACACATACACACAGAGATGGAAAATAGTAACCGAACGCCTGGCAGTGTGTTGTTCGCGTGAGCCAGAAGAAGAGAGAAAGCTCGGCTCCGAGCATCGTTAGGACGTTGACGAACGTCATGTGGCAGCTGCAGGTTCCAGTGCCCAGCTCGAGGACGGAGCACCAAGAATAAAGCTATTTATGCAAAAACTAATAAACTGCAGGTAGCACACAGCAGCAGACACTAGGGTGGGGTAGAAAACTGTCACCGGGAAAGGGATGCTCGCAACATAAACTGAACCGGACGAGCATGCGACACGGGCCTTCTGGATGGATGTCATTCATGTTTCATATCAAATTAGTGAGCTTCGGTGTCCGGCTACGGCAGAGCGCTACAAGGTTAGCGAATGCGGTCAACCTGTCGAAGCCACTCGATGTCTGTATTGCGGGTGTTTGCGTTTCAGCTCCGATCAAATATTATTATAAACTTTGCCGCCTGTCGGCTGTTTTTTTCTCCGCGCTCTGCCTTCTGTCAAACGTCTGCAACGTCTCTGTTTGCGGGCGCTCGTTTGGATCGTTTGAGCATCGAACTGGAACAGGCAAACTTTCGTCGATTCCGTCGCGTTCCCTTCGAGGCGCGTTTCGGTCGTATTTATTTCCCGGCACTTTCCGCAGCAACTCGTTTCGGTACGGCGAGCTTTCGTCACGGATCTGCACGGATAACGCGAGACGCGGGTTCCGGTTGTCCTGCAAGCAAGGAAGAAGCTACCGTCAGGTTTCGGCTACGATGGATATTGATTTCACATTCGGTTGAAAGAGGATCGGTTCGCGGGAACATCAACCGAAGGTGCAAGATAAACAGATGAACAGGCTTATGGGTTGATGTTTTCTTTAACATGTTTGTCGTGCTTCGTGTGGGGAAGATATCCGCTAAAGGGATTGATGTGTTTGCTCACACACATTTCGGTGCATTATTATGAACAGATTGTTATTTGTTGTGTATTACTCGGAAAGACTTTCGATGTCTGTATCAACTTGCTCACAAATCAGTGATTCTTTTAGATTTTCAAGTCTTCCAAGTCCAAGTATGTTCCAAGTCTCTCCAAAAAAGATATAGCAATTTTCAAGAAGTTATTGAAAAAGACAATGAGAAACTCTTATGTTTTTAACATTCCCTGTAATAAAAATAAATACTTGAATATTTCAGCATAAGAAAGGTTACTAAAACAGTTCTTCAATGCTCCTGAAATGATCGAAAATCAGCCACCACCATCAATGGTTTTGAATTATAGTATTAAACTATTCAAATTTGCTCTCCATCGCCTTATCTTCCACCGGGTAAAGTTGTTGGTTATGTTGATGAAAATTCCTGAAACGAAACGAAAGAAAAAGATGATGTTATTATTGGAATAATTGCAAACATTCATAAATCAACAAAGACAGAACATTGAAACAGAGACCAAGCTGCTTGAATGCCCATCCCCATGCCAGATCGCTAAATCATCCATTATCACAACCCTCGGAACGTATTTCGCCCATCGGATCCGATGGAAGGAGTCGCGCAACTACCCAACACGACTTGCTTAGGTACGACTGAACCGGGCTATATAGCCGTCCGAGTTCGAGCACGGTGACACACTGTAAAGCTCGTAAATTACGATTCCAATTAAGGCTTAATTCAATACATATCTAGCCAGGGTAGTAAATGTTGCAATCATAACAGCAGCGCTCCGAGAAACAGGGATGCGACCGCAGCCAAGAAGCGTCACGACTGAACCGGGCTATATAGCCGTCCGAGTTCGAGCACGGTGACACACTGTAAAGCTCGTAAATTACGATTCCAATTAAGGCTTAATTCAATACATATCTAGCCAGGGTAGTAAATGTTGCAATCATAACAGCAGCGCTCCGAGAAACAGGGATGCGACCGCAGCCAAGAAGCGTGCATTATTTAACGAGCGGACCATTCGTCTGTGGTTGACCCAGTTCGCGCTTGGTACGGAGCCACGGTGTGAGCTGCCGAGCGGATTTAAGGACAGTTTAATCGGGGTTTTGATTCAAATGAATAATAGGAAGGACCTGGCATGGGATAGGTGTTCGGGTGCATATGCCAGATGGAGCAAATGATTGTGGATTGTGTAATGGTTGCGTATAAATAATGTTTGATTCATCTCTTAGACTCTTGGAAAGATTAAGAGCCGGCATTCCAACAAGATATGCTAGAACTGGCTAACGAATGAATAAAACGATGGAGCGCGAAATAGCAAGTCAAACATTTCTTTCACGTCCAACAACATCAAGCGAAATAGACGCTCCTCGCAATTTGGAGACGAGTTCTCGTGAAGTTCTTCCTGGATTTAGATTTATAATTAGTTCGCTCCTCCAAACACGTGCTTCTCAAACTTTGTTTGACGACAAGAAAGTTTAAATCTTCAAGAAAAGTTTATCCATTTTCGATACAGCCTTAAAGTTCCAGATATTTTGCTAAACCAAATTGTACAAATGGCGTGGCTGGCTACATACACCACCGAACGAAAACAGGTATGATGGTACAAACAAAACAAACTGAAACAGCGACAATCTAATTCTAGACTGGTTTATTTGTACCAACGGGGGAAAAAACTTGTCTCGCTCTACGTTGCCTGAAACCGACAACTTTTCCCCAGCAACCGTTTATTCCGGGTGACAATGTCAAACCCCCCCCCTCTTTTTCGCTCACGCCAGATCATGATCACATTCCTCACTCATCAGATTGACGTAGACAAATACCAGCGAAACTTTGTCCTCGCATCGTGCACGACAGCACACAGTTGGGTGGAGTACGGTTAAATCTAAACCCATAGTTGCACTGTTTTAAGCGTTTTCCCCTTGGAGGGAAAAAACAAACTCTAGCTCACACATACACACAGAGATGGAAAATAGTAACCGAACGCCATGGCAGTGTGTTGTTTGCGTGAGCCAGAAGAAGAGAGACGAGCATCGTTAGGACGTTGACGAACGTCATGTGGCAGCTGCAGGTTCCAGTGCCCAGCTCGAGGACGGAGCACCAAGAATAAAGCTATTTATGCAAAAACTAATAAACTGCAGGTAGCACACAGCAGCAGACACTAGGGTGGGGTAGAAAACTGTCACCGGGAAAGGGATGCTCGCAACATAAACTGAACCGGACGAGCATGCGACACGGACCTTCTGGATGGATGTCGTTCATGTTTCATATCAAATTAGTGAGCTTCGGTGTCCGGCTACGGCAGAGTGCTACAAGGTTAGCGAATGCGGTCAACCTTCCGCCGGGTGTTGCGGTCCGCCTTTCCGGTGATTCGGTTGCGACACAACAGCAGCAAAAAGAAAACTGGCAGCTAGTGTTTTTCTTTCACAAACACAATTTTCCTCTATTTTATTTTTACGCACGCACACACATGCTAACCCAAAGTTTCATAGCGCGAGTGGTGCCTGATATGGTTGCGCTTTATCGTGGCGATATCTACGGCATCAAGTGCCTATTTAAATGCCATCGGTGGTAAACGTTTTTCTAGCACATGCTCTTTAATGACTTGTAGAATAAATAAAATGTTTTATCTTTGCCCATCACTGCCGAAGGGTCAGCGAAGCAAAACGCCGAGCTGGGCTGGTTATCTCATTAGTGTTTTATTGGCATTTTAATGGGTCGCTTTTGAAAGTGCGTTCACAGAAACAGATTTTTGAAAGCCCGAAACGATAATGGGAAACTATTTTTAAACCATCAAAGAGAGAGGGAGAGGGCCACGTGATGCTTATCTTTGATTGTGTAATGGAAAAAAGCAACATTAAATTTCGCAAAACGTCCCATCGAACATGAGGCGTAGATCAGTGTGCGGGAGATCGGTCTTTACGGTCAAAGTTGCCATTTTTATTGCTCAATTTAGTGTTCTAACGATGGTCGTTTTTATGGGGAAGAACGTCAACGTGAAAGCTCGCATTACAAGCACTGACCGCCGGTGGGTTTCGTTACGCATGACGGTTTCTGGCTCGGGTGGCTTTTGGCAGTCATCCTGTCAGCGCAATTTTCGAATGGTATGCCCGCACCGGGGACAGTTTCTCTTCTTACGGTATCGCAATGTCACTTCGGTGGGATGGCGTACTCATTAAAGCGCAGTTTTGGTTAATTCAATCTTCAAGACACAATATGTTTCTTCAGCAATATTTTGAACAAGTTGTCGCATCTTTTAAGTATCATACTCTGGAAGCTTCATTCTCCTAATTTTTCCGCATTAAAGCTGTAAGAATAAGTAGGTGTTCTTTGAAAGAAGTGGAATGACTAACCAAAAAAAAAAAAACAAGTGACCAACAAGTGATAATTAAAATCTTAAGCCGCTTCCAGACGTACCGCGATAATCGCGCTGCGATTGGCGCTCGGCATAGCACAGTTTCTGCAGAATCTGCCAAAATCGCTCTGGAGGACTGTTATATTGCGGAGCTTTCAATGTGCCCATCTGTGCAATTGTTTATTCTCATGTTTGTCGTGTGACCGGTAACAGGAAAACTATTTTCGAAATAATCAATTATAACTTAAAGCCGTTTCTACAGGAATTACAACCATTTTCTGCAGCATATGTTAATAACGCACTTGACAACTGTCATATGGTGGAGCTGTCAATCCGCTAAACTGTACTACTTGCGATAATCGCGACGCAGGATTCAATCGCAGTAAATACACATACCGTGCACGAAATCCGGCGCGATTAGGTTTTTTTTCATATGGAGTTGCTTACGTCACAACTGTCAAAAGTCGCAAAAGGCCAATCGCAGCGCGATAATCGCAATATGTCTGTAAATGGATTTAAATGGTTTCGAAAGTATGTTTAGGGTAAAAGAAGTTAAACAAAGTCATTTAATGAAGGCTCTATAGTAAAATTATCTATAATCAACAAAAATGTTTTATCAATTACAAGATAAATAAAAAATATAATAAAACTTCATAAAGAATTATTTCTGCCGACAGATGGCGCCACTCAATCCTGCCGTTAAATCGAAGGGTTGTCTACGGTTGCCAAGGTGGTTTGTTTTGATTTATCAACTCTTTTCATATAATAGAATTTTCACTTTTTTTTAAATTAGCACCGGGAAAGTATGTTACACTCCAGTTATGGTTCCAAATTGGGCTCTCATTACCAGATGTTTTATTAGCACACGAATATCGATAGAAAGCTGAATGTCGACAACACCCCAACTCATACAGCCACAATCTAGAACGCGAGGGTACTCGTAAATTGCATTTGTTTGTTCCGTTATGCTTTCTACACGAGCGCTCTAGTTGCAAAAGTCGAGTTTGCAAGCGAAGCCTCTTTCACCCACTTTGGTGCTCTCGCTCCATACCTTTTTGTTTTATGGCTTTGATTCCGGCTCTTCCGTGAGAAAAAAAACTGCACAGCCACTGCAAACAACTACACAAAAAATGGACACTCGAGAACTGAGACACTAGGCAGCTAATGGAAACCATCCATCATTGCATTCATAGCACCGCGCGCCGTTGGATTTACCGATGCAGCGAAACCGGTGCGGAAGCAGGACTCGCGCAACACAAAAAAACGGCCTGCTCGCGCCGAGTGTTGAAAGGTCAAATGGGGGTAGTCTAATATCGGCGATGTGTGCTACTGTGTGTGCGAGCAAACAAAACATGATTGCACGAGCCTCGAGCTGAAACAAAAAGCATGACAAAAAAAGAGAGAGGGAAAGATCCTTACACTCCGGGTGCAACATAGTGCAACATCGGCGAATCGGTGTGGTGTTTCCTTTCAGGCTTTATCGTCGCTCGGCATCGGGAGCTCAATTGAATGTGAGCGTTCTGAGCGTTGTGCCGTCGTCGGGTGGATCGATGACGAGCAGAACAATAACAGGCGCGCCTCATACGGGCGATGGAGGCATTGTGCTAACGTTTCCTGGTGAAGGAGTGTGCCTTACTCGAAAGGAATGGGACCCCTTAAGTACCCGATGTCAATATTGATGTAGTAAATATTTAGATTAATGGCTACTTTCATACTTTTATGGCTATTACAATGGCCGCATCGTGCGTTATGGTTCGTGGAATAAATCATCGCACTGCGAGGGTGATCGAATTCACCATGACATATTGCTTTTCTTGCCACCACGCCTTATTCACACGCATTTCACTGGACATAATTTTGTTAATATGCATATTTGAGCGATACAAATTCGTGAACAAGCGAACAATTATTAGCGAGCGCACGAACTAAACCAGCTGGACGCCTCACCCCAACACGAAACAATTAATTATTCCTTCATTCGATTGTGGGCCCGGTTGCGGTTGTTTGGGGTCCCGTGGTTTTGCATATTTTATGTTTCTCCAAATTGATAAACCCTGCTGCGGTGGCCGCAGGTTGCGGTTGCCTATCACATACCGCACATCACCGGCCCAGCAGATAATGGGTTTGCATCGTGTGGTTACGAGCTTTTTATTGGTTTCACAGCGAGCGTGTTTTAAAATTTGAAAATAGAAAAACGCGTTAATGGATTGTGAGCTTTTTTTCCCTTTCATAATGGGCCGACCACTACGTTGTTCGCCTAAACTTGTGTAGCGTATTCGCTGTTAAATGTGATGTGCAGGTCATTTTATATTCTTGCGTTGGCATCAATTGCCTAAAAAAATCGATTTTTCCAAATTACTCGCTAATGGAGGCGCCTGGTTACGCAGTGTTTTTCTCTGAATATTTCTCTGAAGGATTCTTCTTAAGCTGTGTTCAAAAAGAAACTCATTTCCATTTTTACTATACTTCTTCGTTGGTTAACTTCTCACTTTATGGGTCTATGTGTACCATTTACGAATTTGCGTACCATTTAAGGTTGATTGATTCTAAAAATCTATAATTTTCATTGGTTGTTTTTTGCATTTCGGCCGGGTCGTTCAAACGCAATAAATGAATATTAATTTCGTTGATGGCAAGACCTATAAATGTCTTCATTTTTATGTTTTGTTTTAGTTTCAAATAACTAATTTCTGCTTTCTGCTTATCTGTTTGGTTTTGTTCTCAAAGATTAGAAAATCACACAAAGTGGGTAAACTGTAAGCAAATTGCTTCGCTAGGCATTTACCATCTTGATTGAAAAGCGCCATCTGTTGGGGGGTAACGAAGTTAAAGACTATTTGTATATTTTTCACGACATTTAAACTTGTTCAGCACTTTATGTGTTAAAGTATCTCTTGATATCAACCGTTCAATGACTATTTAATTGTTTAATATTTTATAATCGAAGAATTCATTCATGCTATCCTCATTCAAACCGTTTGTTGGATAGGCTTTGGCAAAAAATAAGATGAGCCTGTTCATTTTAGTTGAATTTTTATTCAACAATCACAGATGTTAGATTGCTTTAATGCCAAGATCTTCAAAATTCCTTCCTTACTCCTTTACTTTGCGCCATCTTCATTGAGAGGCAACGCGTCACCAGCGTTGCCAGCGATGAGACGGCCGGCCATAAAGCCAGTTTACGGCGCACGCATTTACCGAGCACTTAATCATTGTCATCGTGTGTATCTCCGACAGGCATCTATCAAGGAAATCTATCATTCCGCACCCACTTTTCCTGCCAGCGACAGAGCCCTCTTATCGTCCGTCCGGATCGATGGGGTTGAATGAATTTCGAGCGTATTTTACGCACATTTTCGTAAAGGGTCGTGGGTGGGCGCGTGGGCTGCCTCGTGCTCGTATCGCAACGCACCCGTTCCAATGACCCATTTATTGCCGCGTGTGGGAGTGAGGGCGCGTGCGTCTTTTTCCCGAGCATCTACTTACGATCTGTCAAGGCCAGGGAACGTGATTTATTTTGGAAACATTTCATGAATTCATGTATTAACCCACCGCCGTGGCACAAACGGTGGCAACGCTCACAAAGCCGGTGGACCGAAATAAATACGGATTCCGATTCGGGCGCATCTGTAAGCGTTTTGTGGGGGTGGTGTGTGAGAAGGAGGGGTGAGTAAAATGGAGAAAAGTCGGAAAAGCGCCCGAAACCGGAGCAGTGCTGTTTGTTTTTGCTCTCTTTCCGGTACCATTCCCGGATTGGATGGGTACGGCTTGGGATGCTTTCTTCTTCCGGACGATCCATCAACGATCAATGAAGTTGGATCCACAAATACTAGTGTGTGCGTGTGTGTGTGTGTGCCCGTGTACGTGATGTGGATATGCCGGGTGATGTGAGCTTTCGTTGCGAAATGGGAGCGTATCCA
>KZ071717.1:85952-97459 GCA_002091845.1 Anopheles cracens | reverse complement strand
GCCGAGTCGTACGGCTGGAGAGTGATAAGTTTCCGGAGCAAAATTGTGCAAAACCGGAACCAACCGAAGAGCACCGGTAAAAGGACAGCGATTTGAAAGAAGTACAGACGGTGGCATTTTTATTTTCCCAGTCGGGGAACACAACACGGACCGCCCGAAAATGGTGTCCTCCCAGTCGACAAGGGCTAAGGAGAAGTGTCCTTGCTACGTGCGAGCCGAGCGAGCAAAGGAATGTGACAACAGATAAGGAGAGACCCCCGTGACACTGGGAAAGATATGTTTGCGCTCTTCACTGTTGCTCAAGAAAACCCGCTCCAGCACTGCATACGGTAGTGCTTGCGAGTCGGCCAACAAGGACACGCCAACAAATAGCGTGCAGTTGTGTGTGTCTGCTTGAGCACCCCTGTGTGGCATTAATTCTAATGCTCAGCCACCGTAAACGGGAGTGCTTCCACATTCGGTTCACCTTGTCCACAGAACACAAGGGCTCGAACCGTATACTCTTCCGGAGTACTGTTTGGTGCCGGACTTTTATTTTAATTTTTATTACGCAGACCCGGGCAGCCATTTCCGCTCGCACCGGAAGCCAAAATGGATGCGGGAAGATGGTGCACGTAATGGATGAAGTTTCGAACGGCAAAGGAATTTGTTAATGCAGATGCGAAACCACTTTAACGAGATCATATTTCGTTTTCCGTCCTCGGAGGAAACAATAAGGTAAGTTATATGTGACTAAAGAGCTCATATAAACAATTTATCTTCTCCCGCCGCCCTATCATATCAGCGTACATCAGGAACTTTCGTAATGCATTGCATTCCACAGCCGCCCGAACTCTGCCCATAAATCTACCTGACACAAAGCAACTGCGCTGTATGCTGCCTCCTTCAGGCGTCCGGATGGCTCCGTTCCCAGCCGTGATAAACGAGCAGAATCTAGCCGAGCAGTCTGGCGGGCGTGCTGCAGTGGGTATGCAAGAGCAGAACACTCCGGAGCCGGGAGGCAAAGATGCAACAATGAAACCGACCGTTGCCTCTTATCACTCAACTTTAAACCGATAACGAGGCCACTGAAGACGCATTCAGGTCACATTATCTCTCCGGCAACGATGAGAGCTCGCCGCTCGCTTGGAGCTGTTCTGAGGCAGCAGCTGCATCAACTCAGTTCCTGCCTACGGCGCACCGGTGGAATTCTAGGCGCTGCGTTGCACATTCCCATACACCCGACAAGAAGCCTCCGAGCTATTTTGCTCCACAAACGTGGGCAACTTCCCGTAGAGACACGATGCGTGTAATTAAATCCATCAGCTCGCATGACTAACCGATGAAGCGTCCGCGTTCCAATCCCTGCCGAAATGCAGGAGCCGGTGGCATACGTGCTTCCGACATTCCACAAGACACTTCTTGTTTACTGGTGAAGTTGAATTTGCAACATTGCTGAGTGCTGCCATTTCATTCTTATTTCCAAGATTCAATTGAGAATCAATAGTGGCTCCACATATCCAATCTATTAGAACGCCATAATAAACAGCATCATTATGAAATTTGGTTCTTCCTATAGGAGCTGACATAACTTTATTCATCTGATTTCGCTGTAAGCACCCCCAACTTACAATTTAAAAATGGAAACATGCTCATCTCTCAGGGGTGCGATTCGAATACTCATAGTTCAATAGTTCGCAATGCTGGTTAGATAACATTTAAACATGATTCTAAAAGATGTTTGAAGAGCGCTGGCAAGAAAAAAACAGAAGGAGCTAATGAAAAAGAATGTAAAGAATGTACAAAAGGAAAAAAATAAATAAACACAAGAACGCCAGAAGAGTGGAAGAGTGGAGCTGACATGAAAAAACAGAAGGAGCTAATGAAAAAGAATGTAAAGAATGCACAAAAGGAGACAAACAAATAAACACAAGAACGCCAGATGAGTGGATTTTCCTTCATCGGACTATTACAATTATGAGACTATAGATAGTCTAGAATTGGTTTAAGACAGCTATAGTAACAGTTACTCGATGTTCTTAGAGCATTTCGTATTCTGTCAACATATCGATAGGTGTATACTAGCTCATAAGAGCAATTAACCCAGAAATGCAAAAAAAAAATTCATGGGAACCTTGGGGAGTGTGTGTCGATACAATAGAGTTCATCGCGCGGGATATTGTGTTTCACATGACCAATGTGCTCATTAGTTGAGTCCTATTAGTAACATAATCGCAATCAGGCATGAGCTCACTGCTTAGTGACTGCTTAGTATTGAATATTTCATTGTGTTGTTTTCTAGGTTTATGAAATAGTTCTTCGTTTCGAGAAACATTGTTATGCTTATGTTATGGTATATGAGATTTGATTTCTTTTGATTTTTTATAAACTTATTAAACAACTTGAATGCATATATTTTTTAAAACTTTTCACTTCTAATTGCCACTTTTATTGTCAGGATATTGATAATTACAGTTTCACCCTGATTTATTATCCAATTTTAAACATATTGCTCATGTCTTAACGGGACAAAACGAATGAATACTCATTTTCCTATCACTCTCTTATTTGATTGTGTCCAATCTATGTTTAATCACTGAGAATACTCAGATAGTTCTGTTCGATCGCTTACAATGGTTTACCTATCATACTACTTGGTCCAGCAAAAACTTTATGAGAATTTTGGTGAGATTTTATGGTTCTCGCTGCTGCTTCAGAACCAAAATGAACGCTACTCAAGTGCAGCCATTTATTTCTTTACCTTGAAAGCAAAGGAAAGCAAGAGATCGAAGCTTTCTTGTTTACTGGTGAAGTTGAATTTGCAACATTGCTGAGTGCTGCCATTTCATTCTTATTTCCAAGATTCAATTGAGAATCAATAGTGGCTCCACATATCCAATCTATTAGAACGCCATAATAAACAGCATCATTATGAAATTTGGTTCTTCCTATAGGAGCTGACATAACTTTATTCATCTGATTTCGCTGTAAGCACCCCCAACTTACAATTTAAAAATGGAAACATGCTCATCTCTCAGGGGTGCGATTCGAATACTCATAGTTCAATAGTTCGCAATGCTGGTTAGATAACATTTAAACATGATTCTAAAAGATCCGATGAAGCGTCCGCGTTCCAATCCCTGCCGAAATGCAGGAGCCGGTGGCATACGTGCTTCCGACATTCCACAAGACACGGGAGTCCCGAGGACCGTCTGTCGCGTGTCGTCTCGCCGGCGTGGCGAATGTTGCAACTTCTCCACACCGTCAGAGCGCGTCTCGTACTCAATAAAAAAAAAATCGATACAGGTCGAGTTGAGTTGGAACTGTTTCAAGTTGACGTACTTCTTCATTAAAATGTATACATATTAGTTCAAGCCTCCTTCTCCAATACTTGTACTGGGTGTAACGCTAAGATGGTTTTATTTTTCAAATTTTAATTCCACCACGGATGCGAAGAAGAGTAATGCCATTTCCTTAAAGATATCGATTGTCCCGCAGCCTTGACATCGCGTCACATTGAGCAGGGTCAATGCACCACCCCATCCGGGAAGCGACATCTTAAAACAACCCTCCCCCATTTGCCATGAAACATCTGTTCTGCCCTTGTTGAGCGGTTCGAAAATATAATGGATAAAACTGTACCACCCGAACAAAGATCGATTGGCGCAAACAATAACACACACGCGTGGCAGCAACGGCGTGGTGAGCGTGGACAAAGCGAGAGAGAGAGAGGGAGAGAGAGAGAGAGAAAAAAAAAACGAAAGTCTTACCGGGCAGCGAAACCGGCAACAAAAGCATCGAGCACGCCACGAGCCACGAACGACTTGTGGACGCCTCGCGACCAGTCGACCGGTCAGCGTGTCGTAAATGGCTCGCCCGTCCGTCGGTGCAATTCGCGGCACGTTCCCTCGCTCGCGTTCGGTCGATTAGCCAGCCGCGGAAAGGTTTTACGCGCGCCGTGTAAGCGTGCTTCACTTCTCCGCACGCAATTTCGCAACGCAACCGCCCATCGGCAGGCGTGTATCTCTTCCTGTTCTTTCGCACAACGTGGCCCCGAGCTTACGTTACGTTCACCCCTGCGGTGGGGAGGAAGCCGTACCCAATTCCAGACGCGTTGCAGACGCGCTTCACGCATAGTAACCAGTGGCATCGCAACCCATCTCGGGCGTTCGATTATCCGTTTATCGACACCCGCCGTTACTCGAGCCCTTGCCCTCACACCTGTTTTGTTCTGGGTTGAACAAAATCGAAAACGGTCTTATAAACACGGCAGAACGATCGGCCTAAACGGTCGCGGGGATTAGCGCTACGCAGTACACGCAAACACAGCAGGAACAACAGAAAAAAAAACTCTTCCCAGTCATCGCACCTCGAAGATGAATGCCACCTCTGAAGGTAACCACCATCGCCGTCGACCGCAAATGGCATTCGACGAGCTCAAGGACACGCGATGGCAAAGAACTTGAATTGTGGCGGCGCTGCCGGAACTTTAGCGCGGGAGAGCGCGCGCGATTTCTTGCAACGCGATTAACCCTTCGCTGCACGGCGCTGCGCCTGGCGTGCTTGTCGGTGGGAGTGTTGGCGCTTGCTTGCTTAGATCTCGCGGCAATTTAGTGCGATTATTAAACTATTTTTGAATGGCCACTGGACTTGTTAGCGTGTGTCACTGTCAGTTGTTGGTGCTTTTATTTCCTCCTTTGAATCCGCGTCACATTCAATCGGAATGAGGTAGATCGAGCATTGATCAAGCAGGCATTGCTAATGGTGACTCATTTTCTGTTTGTTGAGTGTTGTTATCGTTTATGACAATTTTGCACGATTTTAATGCTATTCCACAGATTTTATCGAAATCTACACAAACTAATCTTCTCAACTAGCAATGAGTGAGATTTTTGAAGAAATTAAGTTAGTACTTCTATGGATGTTGGGATAGGCGTTGTTTAAAATATGGACAGCATTTGTACTTTAAGTTCTGATCTCATGATACAAAAGTCCCCAGAAGTTCTGTAGGTTTTAATCTTAAGTATACTAACAAAACTTTTTACTTCAGAAGTTGCTCAGAGAGTTCTTTATTCCAAAAAGTTTTAGCTCCTAACAGGTTTGCAACCTACCAATCTTCAAGCTATACGTGTCCAGAGAGTTCGTTAATGTTTCAAATCGTTGTGAACGCCATTTGAGCACATAGTGCAACGGTAAAAAAGCTACTGATGATTGTGTTTTTGTTTAAACCTGATCGCTATTATAAAAAAAGAGATCATAAATCTTTGTCCAGTTCCAAACGAATGAGAAGAAAATGTGTCAAAAAAACAAACTTTATTCTTTCGCTTGAAGGTGTTTTTGCTTCTTTTTTGTTCATTTTAAAGGTTTGGGTTGGGTAAAGTTGGTTAGGGAGCCGTTTTGTCGCATTCAAAGACAGTTTACATCATCCCGTGTGCTCGGATTGAGTACTTCAGAAAGCTCACTTCAAAACATACGCATGTGTTCGGACCTAGCTGCTCTCGTTCTTTTTTGCGCCATGACGACGCCCAGTTCACTAGTTCATTTGCCGGGTTCAGGCACGTATTGGTGCGTATCCGTGCACAATTTCTCGTGGTTCAAGGTTTCTAGCCGCGCGCAACTGGAAATGGACGCCGCTGGAGTCGCAAAGAAATGACTAACCTCTCGGCCGCCGGGAGCGCCCGTTCCATCTCGCTCTAGCGCACTGATCAACCCGTTCGTGGGTTGTCTCGTTTTGCGAAATGCGGAACAAAACCCCCGTGGAGCGATGCACCGCTGGGAAGGGCGTTGGGATGGAGAATTACGATGCACTGGGTGTGTGTGTACGTATGTGTGCGAGCCAGCTCACGTCTGTGTCAGAGGGTACGTGCAAAACCAGTTCCATAAACCCGCAACCACCGCCAACGCGTCACAAACGTGTCGTGTCGTTCCATGTGCTGCTGCTGCTGCTGCTGCGGCCGAACCAGCTCCTCCGGTCCGGGTGCAAATGTGCTCACAGCCGCATTTCATCGGGTTTCGAGCGCACCCCCCGGACAAAGAACACAGCAGCGGGCGCTGGCGAAAGGAACGCCACCCCGAAAGGGAGAAGAGAAGGTTGCCAGCGGTCTGCTGGAGTTCCTTGACTTAAGCTGTGCGGACAGCGAGACTGTGACGGAGCCGACGCATTCGGTGCTGCTGCCCGATTTGACGAAGGTGATGAGGCGAACCAATTCGCTGAATGAACACATACACACGCAGCAGCAGCAGCAGCACGAGGGACGGATGATGCGGACGTAAAACAAAAACCTAGTCACCAACCGCCGTCGACGACACGTACGGCAAGCGACAGAACCGATAAAACTGCATCAGGAAACGCACCGAGACCCGTGCTCGGGGCGTCGCGATTATATGGGTGTACAGAGGCTGGCTGGCGAGGAAGCGATAACTCCGAGGTTCAATGCGTTCGATAACACAAACAGGAAATGGATGCGTAGCGGAGACGTTCCTTTAGACATGCACAATTTAGGCGTTGCAGCGAAAGCTGGCCAGCAATAGGAATGCTCCATGTTCTATCGGAAACGTCACGTCATATTTAAACAGAAGAGACGTCGTCAGACGGACGTCAACAAATATTGAGTTTTTACAACACACATCACTATGCCAATTGCAGTTTGGACTACAAACCTCAACTGTTGTACAATAAAATCCTTACTAGCCACACATGAGATTGGAATAAGAATGTCAAATGTAAAAAAAACACTGATTTACATCTAGATAGTGTTAGCTAGAACATGTAGCTGTCAGTTCATGTTCATAGCAAAGTGTATCAATGCAATGTTAAGCTCATAAATAAAGCAACCAGATAAAAATATACACAAGATGGCACAAATCAATCTAATCCCCCGTCGGAGATCCTTATCAGCTGGAAATAAAAACTAATAAAAACCGATAATGCATTCAGGCGCCATCTGCTGGCTCCCAGCCTGCGGCCACACTTCAATCCAAGTGTCATCATCAGACCCATCCCGATCGTCATTATCATAATCAATACCATCACACCGAGCTTTCATGAGCTGTAAGAAGCGGGCAGGCAAACGGCAGCCACAACAACAACAAAAAAAACTCGAAATCATACGACTATCAAGTGGATGTAAATCCGGTTTCATCTTTCCCGGGCATGCTTTCGTTCGAGCATGGAACAGAAACAGATTGCGACGCCGATGACCGCCCAACAAACCAGCAAACTCTGAACGAGACATTTTCCGCACCACCACAATCCACAAGGCGAGGCGAGCGACGCGAAACGCTCCACCGAAATTCTGGGGAGAACGCTGCCTTAAGTAATCTATTTTCTTCCGGTCGCTTCCGTTGCGTGGCGTGCGTGTCACAGGTTCGATTCCAGGCAAACAGTCTCCGCTGGGAGCCACCGTTGCGCGAAAGTTCCGGCGCGCCCTTACAGGGATTTCTTGCGGACGCCCAGCGGTGGCGAAATCCTTTTACACTTAGCAAAGTTAGAGCTGTTTGAAGCTGTCACATCACGGCAATGGGATTCGCACGCTCAACACACTAAATCCCGACCACTAAGGACCGCCGGCGTACCCGGAAACACCGCAGCAAACTTTAACGCTGCGACAACGCTGGCTTGGGAAAACTGTTACAAGCATCACACGCAAAACAAGACCAGAAAAAATGGAAAAAGTACCTCACGCGGGGTTCTAATGAAAAGGGGAAGAAAATGAGCACACACAGCAGAAGCAGAAGCGACGGAGAAGAAGAAAAAAATGGCACCCAACGCTGAATACTATTAAACGGTTCTGTCCACCCCAAACGGGTGAAGGACAAAGCACACCAGCAGCATCATCACCCGGCCAGCCGTCAGTGGCAGGCGCGATGTGAGTGTGCGTGTCGGTGGCATTTCATTGAAGTTGTTCTGGTCCTTTTTCGCTGTCCCGCTGCCGCCACCGGCCGCAAGCAGCGCGGCAGTTCCGAGCTCCACGTAATCCAGTGATAATGACCGGATGGTGGTGATAATGTTGGTTTGGTTTAAGCACACCACATCCCTGGCCCGTCCGTTCGTCCCGTCCGCACATCACACCAGGATGGAATGGTCTCGCGGGCGCGTCAAGGATAGCAAGTTTTTTACGCCAGCCACCGAGCCAGGCTTCCTGACCGAACTTACAAAGTCACCGACGGCGACGTCTCTGGGTGCGCTTGACGTTTTGCCGAGCGAAAAAGGACATCAAGCGTGAGCTGATTGCGAGGACGGTTGGGGTGAATTTTGAACGACAGAGAGGTTAGGATTTTCGCAAGATAAAGAGAGTTATTTTTTACATTTTTCCTTTATTTAAACTTAGAGTATTACAAAATGTATCTATCGATATAATAGTGCCCGCACCAATATGATATCTACAATAACGAACTAATTCCGTTCCTCGTTTATACGCTTCAACCGCTAATTACTGCTGGTAAATGATTACCACCGGTAGCTCCTGGGCGCAACGGGTGCAATTAAACTGGTAAAGCCACCGAACGTAAAGTTTTCATCAATCACGCGCACGCGGTCAGTGGCGATTGTGTGACGTAAATGAACGCGTTCAATAAGCACCTCCTAGCACCCAGCTCTAGAGGTAAGTTTGCACTATGTGGACACAAAGGACAGCCAAGAAATAATGTAAAAATATTATAGGATAATTTAGTTTATCATTTTCTTTTGAATTTATTTGAATATTCGGCACGTAACACACACAAGAAAAATCATCAAATCATAAAAAATCGTCAAAATTATCATAGCAACCGTTTGCATTAGTGTTGTGTCTTATGAATCTTTCGACGAGATTCAGATTCATGAATCTTTCATTTAGGATTCATTCAGATTCATTCATGAATCTTTAGAGATTCACGAGATTCATGAATCTTCAGAGATTCATGAATCTTCAGAGATTCATGAATCTTTGTTTCTAAGATTCAGATTCATTCATTTAGTTCAAAGATTCATTCAAATTCATGAATCTGAATCTCTGTTACCCAACACTAGATTGCATGTATCCATGCAACCTAGATAGAGTGGCGCCATCTCTTGACGAGTAGCGTAACTAAAATTGTGTTAGTTTTGTTTGTGTTAATTTCAATGCATTCCTTTAAACACTTTTAAAACATTCAACCTACTTGAACCCAGATGAAACAATATTTCCAAGCAGCGTTCCAGCGTTTTTGACTTTATTTGAAACGATTGTAAAAGTTTTCCATGTATTAAAGATTCAAACGCTGATATCTTGACATTATACAATTGTTTCTCTTCCTAATGATGCGATAAAATTGATTAAAATGATAACAACACTTGTGACACTGTTGTCTATTATCGGATCATCACATTCTACCATCAGAGTCAACCGAAGAAACAGGCGATCCCCTTACTCTGACACTGTTTACAACTCGAGCTGTCCGATCCGATTCGCCTACGTTTCGCTCACAGCTGATGTCAAACAAATGTGCGTGCGATGCGTATCCCCACCCGGCCAATTGCAGGAGGCGTCAAGACACGGATTGGTGACGGTGTCGTTAACAGCACATAACCGAACCGGACGATCGCCGCGCAGGGTCACCCGCGGGCCGGTTCGTCAACATTCAGCGTGTTCAGTGAACTCGAAACCAAGAGTAGCCGTCTCCTTCCCTCGCCTTGGCTTCTTGTCTCCTTCGCTCAACGTGGCTGCTGGGACACTGGGCGCATTCGAAAAACCGGAGCATATTAATCATGAAACTCATCGGCAACGGCCCCACGCTCAAAAGCCTCTCGACCTTGCCCTCTGTAGCCTCTGTGTCGTACACGGTGTCAGTCCGCGGTCACAAACAGCACTTTGCGGAGAGCTCCAAAAAGAATCGATCGAAAAGCGCAACTATCACGATCTAAAAGCAACAAAAAGTGGACCCTACGATATGACGCGCCGCTTAATAAATGCCGGAAGTTAATGCTTTGTTGCGGGGTGGTTTCTACGCTCTTTGTTAGCCAGCAGGTACCTCGGAGGCGGAGGTTAAGATATCATTTTGTTTGTTTACGCTGTCGTCTTGCCCGTGCGTACCGCCTGATCGCGGAAGCGAATGGAAACTTGCCAGTGAGGACCTCGTAGGCAATTAAATTTGCTACTGCCTGGTAAAACTCGAATTAAAAATTAATGGAAAACCCCCCCGCGGTGAAAAATCACCCAACCCACCAGTCCAAGCCTCGTAAAGCCGACGTTGGGGATTTATACTTCCGCCACAGCGAGCATACGCATCGAACCGGCGATAAGTTTAGGCCGCTTGAATTAAACATCATCCGCGCACCTTAAGCATCCAGCAGCAGTGTAAAATGTTATAATAAAGAAATAAAACTCCCCAACGCTCGGATAAATTCGCACCCTTAACTGCCGCACCAAACATTCGCGGAGCAAGATCTTTCGCTTCCGCGATCAGGCGGTACGCACGGGCAAGACGACAGCGTAAACAAACAAAATGATATCTTAACCTCCGCCTCCGACGAACCTGCTGGCTAACAAAGAGCGTAGAAACCATCCCGCAACAAAGCATTAACTTCCGGCATTTATTAAGCGGCGCGTCATATCGTAGGGTCCACTTTTTGTTGCTTTTAGATCGTGATAGTTGCGCTTTTCGATCGATTCTTTTTGGAGCTCTCCGCAAAGTGCTGTTTGTGACCGCGGACTGACACCGTGTACGACACAGAGGCTACAGAGGGCAAGGTCGAGAGGCTTTTGAGCGTGGGGCCGTTGCCGATGAGTTTCATGATTAATATGCTCCGGTTTTTCGAATGCGCCCAATGTCCCAGCAGCCACGTTGAGCGAAGGAGACAAGAAGCCAAGGCGAGGAAACGAGACGAGGCTACTCTGGGTTTCGAGTTCACTGAACACACTGAATGTTGACGAACCGGCCCGCGGGTGACCCTGCGCAGCGATCGTCCGGTTCGGTTATGTGCTGTTAACGACACCGTCACCAATCCGTGTCTTGACGCCTCCTGCAATTGGCCGGGTGGGGATACGCATCGCACGCACATTTGTTTGACATCAGCTGTGAGCGAAACGTAGGCGAATCGGATCGGACAGCTCGAGTTGTAAACAGTGTCAGAGTAAGGGGATCGCCTGTTTCTTCGGTTGACTCTGATGGTAGAATGTGATGATCCGATAATAGACAACAGTGTCACAAGTGTTGTTATCATTTTAATCAATTTTATCGCATCATTAGGAAGAGAAACAATTGTATAATGTCAAGATATCAGCCTTTTAGACTTTAATATATGAAGAGCCTTTACAAGCGTTTCAAATAAAGTCAAAAACGCAGGAACGCTGCTTGGAAATATTGTTTCATTTGCGATCAAATAGGTTGAATGTTTTAAAAATGATTAAAGTAATGCATTGAAATTAACACAAACAAAACTAAAACCATTTTAGTTACGCTACTCGTCAAGAGATGGCGCCACTCCATCTAGGTTGCATGGATACATGCAATCTAGTGTTGGGTAACAGAGATTCAGATGCATGAATTTGAATGAATCTTTGAACTAA
>KZ071717.1:75552-85942 GCA_002091845.1 Anopheles cracens | reverse complement strand
CTAAAAGATTCATGAATCTCGTGAATCTCTAAAGATTCATGAATGAATCTGAATGAATCCTAAATGAAAGATGAATCTCAATCTCGTCGAAAGATTCATAAGACACAACACTAATGCAAACGGCTGCTATGATAATTTTGACGATTTTTTGTGATTTGATGATTTTTCTTGTGTGTGTTACGTGTCGAATATTCAAATAAATTCAAATGAAAATGATAAATCAAATTATCCTATTTTTTACATCATTTCTTGGCTGTCCTTTGTGTCCACATAGTGCAAACTTACCTCTAGAGCTGGGTGCAGGAGGTGCTTATTGAACGCGTTCATTTACGTCACACAATCGCCACTGACCGCGTGCGCGTGATTGATGAAAACTTTACGTTCGGTGGCTTTACCAGTTTAATTGCACCCGTTGCGCCCAGGAGCTACCGGTGGTAATCATTTACCAGCAGTAATTAGCGGTTGAAGCGTATAAACGAGGAACGGAATTAGTTCGTTATTGTAGATATCATATTGGTGCGGGTACTATTATATCGATGGATTCATTTTGTAATAATCTAAGTTTAAATAAAGGAAAAATGTAAACAATAACTCTCTTTATCTTGCGAAAACCCTAACGTCTCTGTCGTTCAAAATTCACCCCAACCGTCCTCGCAATCAGCTCACGCTTGATGTCCTTTTTCGCTCGGCAAAACGTCAAGCGCACCCAGAGACGTCGCCGTCGGTGACTTTGTAAGTTCGGTCAGGAAGCCTGGCTCGGTGGCTGGCGTAAAAAACTTGCTATCCTTGACGCGCCCGCGAGACCATGCCATCCTGGTGTGATGTGCGGGCGGGACGAACGGGCGGGCCAGGGATGTGGTGTGCTTAAACCAAACCAACATTATCACCACCATCCGGTCATTATCACTGGATTACGTGGAGCTTGGAACTGCCGCGCTGCTTGCGGCCGGTGGCGGCAGCGGGACAGCGAAAAAGGACCAGAACAACTTCAATGAAATGCCACCGACACGCACACTCACATCGCGCCTGCCACTGACGGCTGGCCGGGTGATGATGCTGCTGGTGTGCTTTGTCCTTCACCCGTTTGGGGTGGACAGAACCGTTTAATAGTATTCAGCGTTGGGTGCCATTTTTTTCTTCTTCTCCGTCGCTTCTGCTTCTGCTGTGTGTGCTCATTTTCTTCCCCTTTTCATTAGAACCCCGCGTGAGGTACTTTTTCCATTTTTTCTGGTCTTGTTTTGCGTGTGATGCTTGTAACAGTTTTCCCAAGCCAGCGTTGTCGCAGCGTTAAAGTTTGCTGCGGTGTTTCCGGGTACGCCGGCGGTCCTTAGTGGTCGGGATTTAGTGTGTTGAGCGTGCGAATCCCATTGCCGTGATGTGACAGCTTCAAACAGCTCTAACTTTGCTAAGTGTAAAAGGATTTCGCCACCGCTGGGCGTCCGCAAGAAATCCCTGTAAGGGCGCGCCGGAACTTTCGCGCAACGGTGGCTCCCAGCGGAGACTGTTTGCCTGGAATCGAGCCTGTGACACGCACGCCACGCAACGAAAGCGACCGGAAGAAAATAGATTACTTAAGGCAGCGTTTTCCGCCGGAATTTCGGTGGAGCGTTTCGCGTCGCTCGCCTCGCCTTGTGGATTGTGGTGGTGCGGAAAATGTCTCGTTCAGAGTTTGCTGGTTTGTTGGGCGGTCATCGGCGCCGCAATCTGTTTCTGTTCCATGTTCGAACGAAAGCATGCCCGGGAAAGATGAAACCAGATTTACATCCACTTGATAGTCGTATGATTTCGAGTTTTTTTTTTGTTGTGGCTGCCGTTTGCCTGCCCGCTTCTTACAGCTCATGAAAGCTCGGTGTGATGGTATTGATTATGATAATGACGATCGGGATGGGTCTGATGATGACACTTGGATTGAAGTGTGGCCGCAGGCTGGGAGCCAGCAGATGGCGCCTGAATGCATTATCGGTTTTTATTAGTTTTTATTTCCAGCTGATAAGGATCTCCGACGGGGGATTAGATTGATTTGTGCCATCTTGTGTATATTTTTATCTGGTTGCTTTATTTATGAGCTTAACATTGCATTGATACACTTTGCTATGAACATGAACTGACAGCTACATGTTCTAGCTAACACTATCTAGATGTAAATCAGTGTTTTTTTTTACATTTGACATTCTTATTCCAATCTCATGTGTGGCTAGTAAGGATTTTATTGTACAACAGTTGAGGTTTGTAGTCCAAACTGCAATTGGCATAGTGATGTGTGTTGTAAAAACTCAATATTTGTTGACGTCCGTCTGACGACGTCTCTTCTGTTTAAATATGGCGTGACGTTTCCGATAGAACATGGAGCATTCCTATTGCTGGCCAGCTTTCGCTTCAACGCCTAAATTGTGCATGTCTAAGGGAACCTCTCCGCTACGCATCCATTTCCTGTTTGTGTTATCGAACGCATTGAACCTCGGAGTTATCGCTTCCTCGCCAGCCAGCCTCTGTACGCCCATATAATCGCGACGCCCCGAGCACGGGTCTCGGTGCGTTTTCTGATGCAGTTTTATCGGTTCTGTCGCATGCCGTACGTGTCGTCGACGGCGGTTGGTGACTAGGTTTTTGTTTTACGTCCGCATCATCCGTCCCTCGTGCTGCTGCTGCTGCTGCGTGTGTATGTGTTCATTCAGCGAATTGGTTCGCCTCATCACCTTCATCAAATCGGGCAGCAGCACCGAATGCGTCGGCTCCGTCCCAGTCTCGCTGTCCGCACGGCTTAAGTCAAGGAACTCCAGCAGGCCGCTGGCAACCTTCTCTTCTCCCTTTCGGGGTGGCGTTCCTTTCGCCAGCGCCCGTTGCTGTGTTCTTTGTCCGGGGGGTGCGCTCGAAACCCGATGAAATGCGGCTGTGAGCACATTTGCACCCGGACCGGAGGAGCTGGTTCGGCCGCAGCAGCAGCAGCAGCAGCACATGGAACGACACGACACGTTTGTGACGCGTTGGCGGTGGTTGCGGGTTTATGGAACTGGTTTTGCACGTACCCTCTGACACAGACGTGAGCTGGCTCGCACACATACGTACACACACACCCAGTGCATCGTAATTCTCCATCCCAACGCCCTTCCCAGCGGTGCATCGCTCCACGGGGGTTTTGTTCCGCATTTCGCAAAACGAGACAACCCACGAACGGGTTGATCAGTGCGCTAGAGCGAGATGGAACGGGCGCTCCCGGCGGCCGAGAGGTTAGTCATTTCTTTGCGACTCCAGCGGCGTCCATTTCCAGTTGCGCGCGGCTAGAAACCTTGAACCACGAGAAATTGTGCACGGATACGCACCAATACGTGCCTGAACCCGGCAAATGAACTAGTGAACTGCGTGTGGTTTTAGCGCAAAAAAGAACGAGAGCAGCTAGGTCCGAACACATGCGTATGTTTTGAAGTGAGCTTTCTGAAGTACTCAATCCGAGCACACGCGATGATGTAAACTGTCTTTGAATGCGACAAAACGGCTCTCTAACCAACTTTACCCAACCCAAACCTTTAAAATGAACAAAAAAGAAGCAAAAACACCTTCAAACGAAAGAATGAAGTTTATTTTTTTGACACATTTCCTTCGCATTCGTTTGGAACTGGACAAAGATTTATGATCTCTTTTTTATAATAGCGATCAGGTTTAAACAAAAACACAATCATCAGTAGCTTTTTTACCGTTGCACCATGTGCTCAAATGGCGTTCACTACGATTTGAAACTTTAACGAACTCTCTGGACGCGTATAGCTTGATGATTGGTAGATTGCAAACCTGTTAGGTCCTAAAACTTTTTGGAATAAAGAACTCTCTGAGCAACTTCTGAAGTAAGAAGTTTTGTTAGTATATTTAATGTTAAAACCTACAGAACTTCTGGGGACTTTTGTATCATGAGATCAGCACTTAAAGTACAAATGCTGTCCATACTTTAAACAACGCCTATCCATACATCCATAAAAGTACTAACTTAGTTTCTTCAAAAATCTCACTCAGTGCTAGTTGAGAAGATTAGTTTGTCTAGATTTCGATGAAATCTGTGGAATAGCATTAAAATCGTTTGCGCCAATCGATCTTTGTTCGGGTGGTACAGTTTTATCCATTATATTTTCGAACCGCTCAACAAGGGCAGAACAGATGTTTCAGGGCAAATGGGGGAGGGTTGTTTTAAGATGTCGCTTCCCGGATGGGGTGGTGCATTGACCCTGCTCAATGTGACGCGATGTCAAGGCTGTGGGACAATCGATATCTTTAAGGAAATGGCATTACTCTTCTTCGCATCCGTGGTGGAATTAAAATTTGAAAAATAAAACCATCTTAGCGTTACACCTAGTACAAGTATTGGAGAAGGAGGCTTGAACTAATATGTATACATTTTAATGAAGAAGTACGTCAACTTGAAACAGTTCCAACTCAACTCGACCTGTATCGATTTTTTTTTTTGCATTTCTGGGTTAATTGCTCTTATGAGCTAGTATACACCTATCGATATGTTGACAGAATACGAAATGCTCTAAGAACATCGAGTAACTGTTACTATAGCTGTCTTAAACCAATTCTAGACTATCTATAGTCTCATAATTGTAATAGTCCGATGAAGGAAAATCCACTCTTCTGGCGTTCTTGTGTTTATTTGTTTGTCTCCTTTTGTGCATTCTTTACATTCTTTTTCATTAGCTCCTTCTGTTTTTTCATGTCAGCTCCACTCTTCCACTCTTCTGGCGTTCTTGTGTTTATTTATTTGTTTCCTTTTGTACATTCTTTACATTCTTTTTCATTAGCTCCTTCTGTTTTTTCATGTCAGCTCCACTCTTCCACTCTTCTGGCGTTCTTGTGTTTATTTGTTTGTCTCCTTTTGTGCATTCTTTACATTCTTTTTCATTAGCTCCTTCTGTTTTTTTCTTGCCAGCGCTCTTCAAACATCTTTTAGAATCATGTTTAAATGTTATCTAACCAGCATTGCGAACTATTGAACTATGAGTATTCGAATCGCACCCCTGAGATATGAACATGTTTTCATTTTTAAATTGTAAGTTGGGGGTGCTTACAGCGAAATCAGATGAATAAAGTTATGTCAGCTCCTATAGGAAGAACCAAATTTCATAATGATGCTGTTTATTATGGCGTTCTAATAGATTGGATATGTGGAGCCACTATTGATTCTCAATTGAATCTTGGAAATAAGAATGAAATGGCAGCACTCAGCAATGTTGCAAATTCAACTTCACCAGTAAACAAGAAAGCTTCGATCTCTTGCTTTCCTTTGCTTTCAAGGTAAAGAAATAAATGGCTGCACTTGAGTAGCGTTCATTTTGGTTCTGAAGCAGCAGCGAGAACCATAAAATCTCACCAAAATTCTCATAAAGTTTTTGCTGGACCAAGTAGTATGATAGGTAAACCATTGTAAGCGATCGAACAGAACTATCTGAGTATTCTCAGTGATTAAACATAGATTGGACACAATCAAATAAGAGAGTGATAGGAAAATGAGTATTCATTCGTTTTGTCCCGTTAAGACATGAGCAATATGTTTAAAATATGATAATAAATCAGGGTGAAACAGTAATTATCAATATCCTGACAATAAAAGTGGTAATTAGAAGTGAAATTTTTTAAAAATATATGCATTCAAGCTGTTTAATAAGTTTATAAAAAATCAAAAGAAATCAAATCTCATATACCATAATATAAGCATAACAATGTTTCTCGAAACGAAGGACTATTTCATAAACCTAGAAAACAACACAATGAAATATTCAACACTAAGCAGTCACTAAGCAGTGAGCTCATGCCTGATTGCGATTATGTTACTAATAGGACTCAACTAATGAGCACATTGGTCATGTGAAACACAATATCCCGCGCGATGAACTCTATTGTATCGACACACACTCCCCAAGGTTCCCATGAATCTTTAACTCAATCCCAATAGCTATAGATTTCACACGTCCCACTCCAACGGGACACCTTGGAATGATTTACGCTTCCGGTCTGTCATAATTAAGCACTTTATTGCTCCCACCGGGGCCGGGATGTCCCGAACCCTGCCCAACTCGCCCCGAACGAGCGCTCCGGGCTCCGGTCCGGGCTTCCGGTGCGCATCGCAATCCCCACGATGAATACGATGATACCGAGCGCACAGCGCGCTAATAAGTGGGCAATGAATATGATCCTAATTAAAGTTAGCTTTTCATTACCCCCCAGCGCAAGGGTTTGTGTTACAGTAACGCGAGACTTGAGTACGAGACGCGCTCTGACGGTGTGGAGAAGTTGCAACATTCGCCACGCCGGCGAGACGACACGCGACAGACGGTCCACGGGACACTCGTGTCTTGTGGAATGTCGGAAGCACGTATGCCACCGGCTCCTGCATTTCGGCAGGGATTGGAACGCGGACGCTTCATCGGTTAGCCATGCGAGCTGATGGATTTAATTACACATCCTACACGCATCGTGTCTCTACGGGAAGCTGCCCACGTTTGTGGAGCAAAATAGCTTGGAGGTTTGTTGGCGGGTGTATGGGAATGTGCAACGCAGCGCCTAGAATTCCACCGGTGCGCCGTAGGCAGGAACTGAGTTGATGCAGCTGCTGCCACAGAAGGGCTCCAAGCGAGCGGCGAGCTCTCATCGTTGCCGGAGAGATAATGTGACCTGAATGCGTCTTCAGTGGCCTCGTTATCGGTTTAAAGTTGAGTGATAAGAGGCAACGGTCGGTTTCATTGTTGCATCTTTGCCTCCCGGCTCCGGAGTGTTCTGCTCTTGCATACCCACTGCAGCACGCCCGCCAGACTGCTCGGCTAGATTCTGCTCGTTTATCACGGCTGGGAACGGAGCCATCCGGACGCCTGAAGGAGGCAGCATACAGCGCAGTTGCTTTGTGTCAGGTAGATTTATGGGCAGAGTTCGGGCGGCTGTGGAATGCAATGCATTACGAAAGTTCCTGATGTACGCTGATATGATAGGGCGGCGGGAGAAGATAAATTGTTTATATGAGCTCTTTAGTCACATATAACTTACCTTATTGTTTCCTCCGAGGACGGGAAACGAAATATGATCTCGTTAAAGTGGTTTCGCATCGGCATTAACAAATTCCTTTGCCGTTCGAAACTTCATCCATTACGTGCACCATCTTCCCGCATCCATTTTGGCTTCCGGTGCGAGCGGAAATGGCTGCCCGGGTCTGCGTAATAAAAATTAAAATAAAAGTCCGGCACCAAACAGTACTACGGTTTGAGCCCTTGTGTTCTGTGGACAAGGTGAGCCGAATGTGGAAGCGCTCCCGTTTACGGTGGCTGAGCATTAGAATTAATGCCACACAGGGGTGCTCAAGCAGACACACACAACTGCACGCTATTTGTTGGCGTGTCCTTGTTGGCCGTGCCCGACTCGCAAGCACTACCGTATGCAGTGCTGGAGCGGGTTTTCTTGAGCAACAGTGAAGAGCGCAAACATATCTTTCCCAGTGTCACGGGGGTCTCTCCTTATCTGTTGTCACATTCCTTTGCTCGCTCGGCTCGCACGTAGCAAGGACACTTCTCCTTAGCCCTTGTCGACTGGGAGGACACCATTTTCGGGCGGTCCGTGTTGTGTTCCCCGACTAGGAAAATAAAAATGCCACCGTGTGTACTTCTTTCAAATCGCTGTCCTTTTACCGGTGCTCTTCGGTTGGTTCCGGTTTTGCACAATTTTGCTCCGGAAACTTATCACTCTCCAGCCGTACGACTCGGCTCAATTCCGTTTTGTGTGTGTGTGTGTGTGCGGGGGGTTTGGATTCGTTGTTTGCCTCTATCGTGTTGTATCACAATTTGTGCGCTCTTGTGGGGCGCGTCGCAAATCCCAGCCGCAATAGAACCTGGCTCCTCGCACCCGAGATAATCAAATCTGAAGGATAAGGGAATAATTTATGACTCCCCGTTGGCGGGGGGGGCGGCAATAAAAAATACCTGGCAAAGCTGCTCGCCCTAACTCATTTAGCCAGATTCGAAGGGATATCCGATTTTTTCCAATGAAAATAAATTTGTTTTATCCTCTTTTTCGTACGTTTTTTCTTCACCAGCTCACTGTACGTTTTACGTTGGGAAACATCTTGTTTCTACCTTTTCGTTAGATAGATCGTTTCAGATAAGCGAAAGGGCGTTCAACCTTTACTTTTGGGCGGAACGCACTCACAGGACCTGATGATGGTTTTCTTCGCTTTTTCACGATAAGATCGTGGCCGGTTGAATCGTTTGCGAACAGTTGTTTCGTCTTGGGCTTTCTGCAGCTGGTTCCGCGAACGGAACTGGCACCAACAGAGCAATTATTAATGGCGCACACTCCGGCACACATATGCACGTGATGAATTGCTGCGGCGCAATACAGTTTACAGCCACCGGTTTCATTTCTATCACCACGTAGGCATAATAACGAGGGCAGGTAAGGGAAATGCTTTATAAGCACGCGATGTTTTGATGTGTTTCTGTGTACGGTGTGGCATAAATGATCGATAAGCTTAGGTCGGATGGGAAAGTATGTTGGTGTAAACGTGTCTGAGAAGCGTCTTGTTAACTAAAATATAATAATAATTATAACTAAAATATAACTAAATATAATAAAATATAATAATATAATTGTTCAGTAATCATTTGATACGTAAAAACTGTTTATAAATACAAATTAACGCGTTTCTTTCGCAGGTTACAGTAAACTTTCGTTCGTGCGATCCCTTCCAGTTCACCAAGTTTGTTCGTTTGGATTTGATTACACCCTTTTCGTCCCCAATGTTGCCATCCTACCAATGCCGAATCATTAGCCAGTACATTCTACGCGGAAAGTAGCCATTTAAAAGTAATTTCAAAGCAGTAAATAAGACCCAAGCAGCCCAATGGAACCGCTCGGGTGGAGTGGACGGTTTATTATTGGTTTGTTTTTAGCAACCTGTCTTCTTTCGGAACAAAAAAAAAGGGAAAGAAAGTCCGCACCCGCGGGCAATGATCAATAAAGGCGCTATAAATAGAAGGTAACTCCGGGCGCCGTGCTCCCATTCACGCGAACGTAAGGACGAACGAAGGAATCGTAGAGCGCGCGCAAAAAGGCGCCCAGGTTGTTGATGGATGCTTTCCTGGTAAACACATTACCGATGTGCATGAAACCTTCGTGGAATGCTTCGAGTGCGATAAGGGCAGGCATTTGTTTCGATACCAGCTCGCAACGCAAGTTGAACGAACGGAGCATTTCCTGTGCAGAACGTTGAAGCGTTGACCTTTTTCTGGAGGGTTAAACGGATCTTTTATCGATCAAAAATGGTAAACTAGCTCCGTTGCTGGCTCGATCGGAATCACTTGTTGTTTGTAATGCGGAAACGAGCACCTCACGTGCCCCGGCGTAGTCGCATGGTGAACCATTCTTTCGACGACTGACGTCAGAAGAAGTTAGGCCAACGGCAACATCCGCCCCGACATGCAACCGGGAACACGCCTGTCCGGCAAATTGAAAGCGGCACGATCCGCTCCCGGGAGTCTAATTTACATACGGGAAAAGGACACACTGCAACTGCCCTGTTATTAACGCTTATTTTCTAACATTTGAACTCCCACCCCCCTATTCGAGCCACTCGCCCCGGGGAGAGATAAATTAAACTCGAGCCAACGGTCGGCCGAGGCACATTAACCGTGAAAAAAACCCGACCCCGTGCCCTGCCAAGGTTAGGATTGCGCTGTGTCAAGGTCTGTTTGCTCTGAAGGGCTACTTCACCGAAGAAGGTTGGATGGGGGTGAAAAAGAGTCCGCGCACGAAAGGTACACACAGGTTACCTGGAAACAAAACACTCACGTTGTAGGGTAGAAATTAAAGTGCTTGACTGTGCAAATAGAACAGACGGAAAAAGCTGGCTCGTTTGCACACGCGTGTGGTAGCTCATTGTAAAGCGATCCTTTATCACCGGTACAGGCACTTCGGCGAGGGAAAAGTAAAACAAAAAGCTCTTCAGCGGAAGGCAACCCCTGTCCTTCAGACGATGCCATTGTTTTCGTGCCCATCCCGAAATGAATTGGATCGTGCCGGACCGTTTCGAGGTTCACCTTTATGATGGGGGAAAACGATGCTGCTCCTTACAGAGCGAAGAGAGCAAGAGAGCGAAAGAGAAGCGCATGAGGGGGATGTGTTTCATGTGTTGCATAATTTATGAAGTAAGTGTGCAATATTGAACCCCGGGACGAAGTGGCCCCATCTACCCTTGCGAGCAAAACCATCCCGAAAAGGAAAAGCTCTTCGGAACAACACAGCACTAAATGACAACGAACCGTTCTGTGTGTGTGTTGTCTTCCACGGAAACAGTTCACCGGTATTCCGGTCCGGAGATGGGTGTGTGTATTTTCTCCGTCCGTAAATTGGATTACGGAGA
>KZ071717.1:43144-57604 GCA_002091845.1 Anopheles cracens | reverse complement strand
CGATCGTATTTAATGAATGCCTAATTTCCACCAATTCTACCGCACCTCAAGTGCTGTGTGATTGTATCATCTGTGTTTTTTTTTGTGTTGTGTTGGCTCGTTTTAAGCTTACCTTCCGCTTTACCTTTTAGCGTGCGCGCCCGGTCCGTTACAGTCGTGGTAAAGTGAATTCTGCGAATGTGTTCTGGGCGCCTGTACAGCTCCGTAAGCTACTCAAGTACGCGACACTCGTAACTCGTGCGCGTTTGCTTTCCACTTTTCCGGTGGAAATGTTGCAGCGTGGTATCGCGGTATTGGTCGTTTTGTGTGTTGTGTACGGGGATTTCGAACAGCAATGGGGAAACTGCACATTCGCTTTTTCAAGGTTAGTTAACTTGTGTGGAAGAACAGCGGGTGGGATTATTTCCATTTTTGTGGAAGCGTTTCTAAGCGGATTCACTAGTGTACTCATACATACTCGTTTACTTTCAATACCCCTTTGTGGGACATTTGTGAACTAACAGTTGTGGAACATTCAGGTATCTGTTTCATAGAAGAGAATATGGCATGCCTTCTAATAGTATGACATTTTAACAGTATGGATTTTAATAGAATTATAATTGTATCAAAATATGAAATGTCTTAGAAACTTTAACCTAATATACTGCTTGAAAACGAATGGTCTGAATGAAGTTTATCCTCAAATGGATCAAATACTCCTTTCGTGCAAACTTGGTGTAAATTAACGACTAAGAGGATATTGTTGGCAATTATTGACCTATTAAGCTGATATTTTCACCAGTTGTGCGCTAACTATTCTAATTTTATAATCCGTTGAGCTTGTGACTCTACCTCGTCACATTTTCTCTCCCGTTTTCCTGAAATAAAAATGCGCCGATATAATATTTTTCAACCCCTTAAATATCGAAGATCAAAGTTGCAATTCACACCTGATTTATCTGTTAGTGTTAATGTTTTTGAAAAGCATATATAATGTTATTTTATATTTCTTAAGTTTTTGATTTTATTTGAATGTGAAAATTGTCTCTTCAATACCTAATAAATCAGGCATTATTTTCACCAAAAAAATATTTTAAAGGTTCTATTCATTAGTTAACTCAAAAGAATATCGTATTCGTTTACTTTTAATTGATAATTTCACTAGTGCAAACCAAGTAATGAAATCAAATGTTCTTTTTTCACTCCTTTAAGTCCTTATTCCCCTACGAGTGAACTTGGTACAAAACATCCCAAAATCATCAAGAACTTTAATTGTGTTTTAGTTCTTTCCAATGATCGTTACCTACTTTCTGCTTATCACTCTTTTCATGCTCACCATTTCCCCCATTCAGTTCTACAATCAACCACTAATATTTAATAAGCTCTGCTCACAACTAATGCTATTAAACTGCTTTTCCCATCGCTTGCCCGCGAGCCCGAACGAGCACGAACGCCTGATTAAATCATTCTGCCCGGTGCACTTGCGGGGCGATTTACCTGCACAAGCAAAACAACACACGGGCCAAACTAAAACAACAACGAACCAGAGTAAAACATGCAATTAGATGTAATCAGCCACAGAACGCCCGGAACTTTGCACTCCTTTCGGGCGGACATTTTCGTAAGCGCGAACGTGAACGTGAACGTGTAACCTGTTGCCGGGGAGAGGCCAACCGGGACGGGCAAGTTTTTCCGATGCAATTCCGCCAGGCTCGCGCACCAGATGCTCTACCTGTGTGGCCGTGGAATGCAGCGCGCGGAAAGGTGCGCTTAAGGTGGCTGCCGGATTTTTAATGAATTGGTTAATTGTTGGAAAATTTGTACTTCCATCCGTAGGGGGTGGGGTGCCGCCGGTGTTATGTCGCGTTCTGGACGATTTATCGTTTGTGTTATGCCAGCGAGCAACAGGTAAGCTTTTGGCTTTTGATAGCATATTGTGTGTTTTTTTTCGACTAAAATATAAATATGTATAGTTAGTTGTACAATTCAGCAGATCACGTAAAATGCAATTGGTTCAAGTTTTTTTTTAATTTTTGTATTAAAACATTGTTTAATTCCTTACATATCAAGTGATTTCTAAAGTGTCATCTTTAGTTTTCAAATAATCGTACAATAAATAATGTATGTGATCATATCTATTAATTATTCCGTAGGCAATTTAATTGCGTTTGATAAACTATAAACAATTCTCTTCAAAAGACAATCTTGACATCTTCCAGAAAAGCAAATTGAGACAGCTGGCTAGGCATGCTGGTTTATAAGAATGCGCTATATCGTCTTTCATTCAAACAAAGATCATAAGTTCACAAAATCACGGTTTTATTCTCTATTATATCGTCACATTCGCTATTTAATCCTCCATGTCTCTCTTTTGTTTCGGAACTGTATGTTGAAGAATATTTCTAAAATATATTATGTCAGAGGCATAAACTGTACTCGAAGAAGCTCTTAAACATTTCAAGTATTTCACACAGCTTCCATCTTTCACTAAAAAGCTAAAAGAAAAAGAAAATTTAAAAGCAACCTTCAAGATGACACACCGCAATGTAATGGAATTTTGTAATGATTAGGCCTTTTTTCGTAGATAAAAAAAACTCTCAGTAAAAAGTAATCTTCAGACCGTCAGCACATCCTTAAACCAAACAGAAAAAAGAAGATAAAAGCGATTATTACATAAGTCTCTTTTCATTAGTGCTTACGGCATTTAGTCGCGTATTTTGAACGCCCGGAACTTTGCACTCCTTTCGGGCGGACATTTTCGTAAGCGCGAACGTGAACGTGAACGTGTAACCTGTTGCCGTGGAGAGGCCAAACGGGACGGGCAAGTTTTTCCGATGCAATTCCGCCAGGCTCGCGCACCAGATGCTCTACCTGGGTGGCCGTGGAATGCAGCGCGCGGAAAGGTGCGCTTAAGGCGGCTGCCGGATTTTTAATGAATTGGTTAATTGTTGGAAAATTTGTACTTCCATCCGTAGGGGGTGGGGTGCCGTCGGTGTTATGTCGCGTTCTGGACGATTTATCGTTTGTGTGTGTTGTGAATTAAAACCCGAAAAATTAAGCTTCTGTCGGTCCGTGAAATACGGCCACAAAATTCGTCTTTATTCCACGGGAGAATGGGTGAAAGGATTTCAACATTGAGTGGGCGCGATTTCATCTAACTGTGGGAACTGTTCAAGAATGGATGAAAATTCCAGTATATATGTGGCAGTGAGTTTGACGTTTGATGACAGAATTTAATACTCTGACTCCCAATCTATCAAACGCTTCAGCGATCAATTCGCATCGCATTTTTCTTACTAAAACATTACACAATTGCAACATTTGTAACACTATCTTCTGTACATAAAAATAGACATTAAATTAATACTATGCGAACAATGTACATTGAACAAGCGCATCGGGCCGTAAAAAAGTGAAAATTCGAAACTCGTGAGCAATTATCAGTAGCAACCATCGGCTCCAAATAAAATCATCCCTTTGAAACGTAAAACACTGCGCCGGTAGAAGAATGGCAATGCTAAAATGATGCATTCCGACAGGCATCCACCGTGCGGAAACATGAAACTGCACTTATATGCGCGCGTGATATTTTGCGTCCCATATCATGCCGCTACACATTCAATCGAAATAATGATAGCAAACCCGATACGCCCGACAGCGTAAAATGGATGGCAAAAACAGAATCAAAATGATGCGCCACCGAAAACGGGCGCGCACACACAAAAACTGCACCCTCCCAATCGAATCTGGAACCATTTTGCGATGAACGAGTCGATGGAAAATGTGCATTCCCAGGAGGCGGAACTCCTGCTCATCATATTCGTGCCGTCCCTCGTACCGCAGCGATATGTACGAACGCATTTCAGTACATTCGTGTTCTTTTTTTCTTCTTTCCCCTAGTATGCAGCACGTCTCACATTGCCAGAACTGACGGCGACATTTATGGACGTTTTTATTTGCAAATTTTCCAGCGAAAAATTTTCCCCATTCCCCCCAAACGCCACGTGCGCCACGTTTAAAGGCGAGCCCGTGTACCATTTTGAGTGCATATAACCGTTAAAATTGTCTGCGCTTTGATCGGATGGCGTTGATGCTTTGATGTTTGTTTCAAACACACACGGGCGCACACTGATCGGAGCGGAGGTGAGCTTTAGCTGTGGGCCAGCTGTATGTGCACGCTAACCAAATTTTTAATGTGTGTTGGTTTTCGTTTTTAGTGTGCGGTGTTTCCGGTGTCATTAAACATGTATGGGAGAAATTGCAGCGACCGCGAACGAGAATTTTGATAATGAGGGGCTTAAGGGTTTGGGTAGGGCGTGGGTAAAACTCTCATAATTAAGAGGACGAAAGGATGGTTTTTGAGAATTACTTCAAAGGAATTAAGATGCTATAACAAGTTTAGTATTAAGCTTAGTGTGATGCATCGATTTACCAAAAAAATCAATATGCTGCATAGAAACATAACAATATAAAACATTAAAAATAATGATAATAGTAATCAAGTCTTACTGAATAACCAATCCTCTATTTTCTACCTCATCGATGTTATTAAATACACAGGATTTTTCATCCATTCTTGCACAGTTCCCACAGTTGGTTGAAATCGTCCCATGCAATGATGAAATCCTTCCACCCATACATGAAATGACATTTCCCACGCAGAGCTTCCCCACTGTGTTTAACATGTCAGATTGAAAACTTCCAATGGCGCAATTGTATCGACTTGTTCGAGCTTAATCTTTGAACTACACATTATAGCCACTTCAAGAATGGGTGAAAGGATTTCAACATTGAGTGGGCTGTCGATGGAAAATGTGCATTCCCAGGAGGCGGAACTCCTGCTCATCATATTCGTGCCGTCCCTCGTACCGCAGCGATATGTGCGAACGCATTTCGGTGCATTCGTGTTCTTCTTTTCTTCTTTCCCCCAGTATGCAGCACGTCTCACATTGCCAGAACTGACGGCGACATTTATGGACGTTTTTATTTGTAAATTTTCCAGCGAAAAATTTTCCCCATTCCCCCCAAACGCCACGTGCGCCACGTTTAAAGGCGAGCCCGTGTACCATTTTCGGTGTTTCCGGTGTCATTAAACATGTATGGGAGAAATTGCAGCGACCGCGAACGAGAATTTTGATAATGAGGGGCTTAAGGGTTTGGGTAGGGCGTGGGTAAAACTCTCATAATTAAGAGGACGAAAGGATGGTTTTTGAGAATTACTTCAAAGGAATTAAGATGCTATAACAAGTTTAGTATTAAGCTTAGTGTGATGCATCGATTTACCAAAAAAATCAATATGCTGCATAGAAACATAACAATATAAAACATTCAAAATATTAATAATATTAATCAAGTCTTACTGAATAACCAATCCTCTATTTTCTACCTCATCGATGTTATTAAATACACAGGATTTTTCATCCATTCTTGCACAGTTCCCACAGTTGGTTGAAATCGTCCCATGCAATGATGAAATCCTTCCACCCATACATGAAATGACATTTCCCACGCAGAGCTTCCCCACTGTGTTTAACATGTCAGATTGAAAACTTCCAATGGCGCAATTGTATCGACTTGTTCGAGCTTAATCTTTGAACTACACATTATAGCCACTTCAAGAATGGGTGAAAGGATTTCAACATTGAGTGGGCCCGATTTCATGTAACTGCGGGAACTGTTCAAGAATGGATGAAAATTCCTGTATATATGTGGCAGTGAGTTTTACGTTTGATGACAGAATTTAATACTCTGACTCCCAATCTATCAAACGCTTCAGCGATCAATTTGCATCGCATTTTTCTTACTAAAACATTACACAATTGCAACATTTGTAACACTATCTTCTGTACATAAAAATAGACATTAAATTAATACTATGCGAACAATGTACATTGAACAAGCGCATCGGGCCGTAAAAAAGTTGAAATTCGAAACTCGTGAGCAATTATCGGTAGCAACCATCGGCTCCAAATAAAATCATCCCTTTGAAACGTAAAACACTGCGCCGGTAGAAGAATGGCAATGCTAAAATGATGCATTCCGACAGGCATCCACCGTGCGGAAACATGAAACTGCACTTATATGCGCGCGTGATATTTTGCGTCCCATATCATGCCGCTACACATTCGATCGAAATAATGATAGCAAACCCGATACGCCCGACAGCGTAAAATGGTGGGCAAAAAAGAATCAAAATGATGCGCCACCGAAAACGGGCGCGCACACACAGAAACTGCACCCTCCCAATCGAATCTGGAACCATTTTGCGATGAACGAGTCGACACACCGCAATGTAATGGAATTTTGTAATGATCAGGCCTTTTTTCGTAGATAAAAAAAACTCTCAGTAAGAAGTAATCTTCAGACCGTCAGCACATCCTTACACCAAACAGAAAAAAGAAGATAAAAGCGATTATTACATAAGTCTCTTTTCATTAGTGCTTACGGCATTTAGTCGCGTATTTAGCCATCACGAAGGTAGCCGACAGTGTCGCCCTCACACGTCACCAATTACGCGCGTCCACCGTAGCGATGGAAAGAGCGTGAAAAAAGGCCCGCGCCGGTAGAGAATGCTTGCCGTGCCCAAAACACCGATCGCCCGCTGTCGCTAATTAAAGCGCCGCAACGCTAATGACTGTTCCCTTGTGCCGGCGCAAACACCCAAAACACAAAGTACGGATAAATAGGCGGTAGTACAGGGAGAGAGAGAGCAGGAGAGAGCATTTAGCACACCCACATTGCCGTTGAAGCTCTGGCGTGGGTCTTTAGGAGCGCCACAGCGCAATCGTACCTTTACCGTGGCTTAATAACAGCCCTCGAGCGTGAGCCGGGCGCCAGAGGGAGATGGGAAGAGGGCAATTCGGCAGAAAACGACGGCGAATCACGCCGGACGGTGCTCGGAAAATTGAAAGTAATAAAAAATTCACGGTCAAAACCCAAAAAGTAATTAATCTTCTAGCGAGTTAATGTAAAATGGCGCCTCAAAGTAGAATGCAAGCAAGATGGAACGAAAAAGGGAATCCTCGAAAGGAAAAGAAAACCCCACGCCCCTTGAGCAAGGGTGTGGAAGAAGGGGAGGGATAGGGGTGTAGGTGGAGGACCAGAGAAAAAAACGCCATCGCGATTTTAATATTTATGGCGGGTAATGTAGCGTGCCGCGGGTGTGCCAAAAGCCGAAACACATCAAGCCTGAAAAGGGATGACATTATTATTCATTTTTTTAACTCCGTTGCGCTCTGTATTTTTGTACTATTTTCTTTTTTTTTGTTCACACCCTGGTTAGAGAGTGAAGGTGCATCACGCATAATAGATGAGCTTATGCGTGTCGGGGGCAACGATGAGCTTTTACCATTTTTAATGTGTGTTGGTTTTCGTTTTTAGTGTGCGGTGTTTCCGGTGTCATTAAACATGTATGGGAGAAATTGCAGCGACCGCGAACGAGAATTTTGATAATGAGGGGCTTAAGGGTTTGGGTAGGGCGTGGGTAAAACTCTCATAATTAAGAGGACGAAAGGATGGTTTTTGAGAATTACTTCAAAGGAATTAAGATGCTATAACAAGTTTAGTATTAAGCTTAGTGTGATGCATCGATTTACCAAAAAAATCAATATGCTGCATAGAAACATAACAATATAAAACATTCAAAATATTAATAATATTAATCAAGTCTTACTGAATAACCAATCCTCTATTTTCTACCTCATCGATGTTATTAAATACACAGGATTTTTCATCCATTCTTGCACAGTTCCCACAGTTGGTTGAAATCGTCCCATGCAATGATGAAATCCTTCCACCCATACATGAAATGACATTTCCCACGCAGAGCTTCCCCACTGTGTTTAACATGTCAGATTGAAAACTTCCAATGGCGCAATTGTATCGACTTGTTCGAGCTTAATCTTTGAACTACACATTATAGCCACTTCAAGAATGGGTGAAAGGATTTCAACATTGAGTGGGCCCGATTTCATGTAACTGCGGGAACTGTTCAAGAATGGATGAAAATTCCAGTATATATGTGGCAGTGAGTTTGACGTTTGATGACAGAATTTAATACTCTGACTCCCAATCTATCAAACGCTTCAGCGATCAATTTGCATCGCATTTTTCTTACTAAAACATTACACAATTGCAACATTTGTAACACTATCTTCTGTACATAAAAATAGAAATTAAATTAATACTATGCGAACAATGTACATTGAACAAGCGCATCGGGCCGTAAAAAAGTGAAAATTCGAAACTCGTGAGCAATTATCAGTAGCAACCATCGGCTCCAAATAAAATCATCCCTTTGAAACGTAAAACACTGCGCCGGTAGAAGAATGGCAATGCTAAAATGATGCATTCCGACAGGCATCCACCGTGCGGAAACATGAAACTGCACTTATATGCGCGCGTGATATTTTGCGTCCCATATCATGCCGCTACACATTCAATCGAAATAATGATAGCAAACCCGATACGCCCGACAGCGTAAAATGGATGGCAAAAACAGAATCAAAATGATGCGCCACCGAAAACGGGCGCGCACACACAAAAACTGCACCCTCCCAATCTTTTTTTTCGACTAAAATATAAATATGTATAGTTAGTTGTACAATTCAGCAGATCACGTAAAATGCAATTGGTTCAAGTTTTTTTTTAATTTTTGTATTAAAACATTGTTTAATTCCTTACATATCAAGTGATTTCTAAAGTGTCATCTTTAGTTTTCAAATAATCGTACAATAAATAATGTATGTGATCATATCTATTAATTATTCCGCAGGCAATTTAATTGCGTTTGATAAACTATAAACAATTCTCTTCAAAAGACAACCTTGACGTCTTCCAGAAAAGCAAATTGAGACAGCTGGCTAGGCATGCTGGTTTATAAGAATGCGCTATATCGTCTTTCATTCAAACAAAGATCATAAGTTCACAAAATCACGGTTTTATTCTCTATTATATCGTCACATTCGCTATTTAATCCTCCATGTCTCTCTTTTGTTTCGGAACTGTATGTTGAAGAATATTTCTAAAATATATTATGTCAGAGGCATAAACTGTACTCGAAGAAGCTCTTAAACATTTCAAGTATTTCACACAGCTTCCATCTTTCACTAAAAAGCTAAAAGAAAAAGAAAATTTAAAAGCAACCTTCAAGATGACACACCGCAATGTAATGGAATTTTGTAATGATTAGGCCTTTTTTCGTAGATAAAAAAAACTCTCAGTAAAAAGTAATCTTCAGACCGTCAGCACATCCTTAAACCAAACAGAAAAAAGAAGATAAAAGCGATTATTACATAAGTCTCTTTTCATTAGTGCTTACGGCATTTAGTCGCGTATTTAGCCATCACGAAGGTAGCCGACAGTGTCGCCCTCACACGTCACCAATTACGCGCGTCCACCGTAGCGATGGAAAGAGCGTGAAAAAAGGCCCGCGCCGGTAGAGAATGCTTGCCGTGCCCAAAACACCGATCGCCCGCTGTCGCTAATTAAAGCGCCGCAACGCTAATGACTGTTCCCTTGTGCCGGCGCAAACACCCAAAACACAAAGTACGGATAAATAGGCGGTAGTACAGGGAGAGAGAGAGCAGGAGAGAGCATTTAGCACACCCACATTGCCGTTGAAGCTCTGGCGTGGGTCTTTAGGAGCGCCACAGCGCAATCGTACCTTTACCGTGGCTTAATAACAGCCCTCGAGCGTGAGCCGGGCGCCAGAGGGAGATGGGAAGAGGGCAATTCGGCAGAAAACGACGGCGAATCACGCCGGACGGTGCTCGGAAAATTGAAAGTAATAAAAAATTCACGGTCAAAACCCAAAAAGTAATTAATCTTCTAGCGAGTTAATGTAAAATGGCGCCTCAAAGTAGAATGCAAGCAAGATGGAACGAAAAAGGGAATCCTCGAAAGGAAAAGAAAACCCCACGCCCCTTGAGCAAGGGTGTGGAAGAAGGAGAGGGATAGGGGTGTAGGTGGAGGACCAGAGAAAAAACGCCATCGCGATTTTATTATTTATGGCGGGTAATGTAGCGTGCCGCGGGTGTGCCAAAAGCCGAAACACATCAAGCCTGAAAAGGGATGACATTATTAATATGCGCGCGTGATATTTTGCGTCCCATATCATGCCGCTACACATTCGATCGAAATAATGATAGCAAACCCGATACGCCCGACAGCGTAAAATGGTGGGCAAAAAAGAATCAAAATGATGCGCCACCGAAAACGGGCGCGCACACACAAAAACTGCACCCTCCCAATCGAATCTGGAACCATTTTGCGATGAACGAGTCGATGGAAAATGTGCATTCCCAGGAGGCGGAACTCCTGCTCATCATATTCGTGCCGTCCCTCGTACCGCAGCGATATGTACGAACGCATTTCAGTACATTCGTGTTCTTTTTTTCTTCTTTCCCCTAGTATGCAGCACGTCTCACATTGCCAGAACTGACGGCGACATTTATGGACGTTTTTATTTGCAAATTTTCCAGCGAAAAATTTTCCCCATTCCCCCCAAACGCCACGTGCGCCACGTTTAAAGGCGAGCCCGTGTACCATTTTGAGTGCATATAACCGTTAAAATTGTCTGCGCTTTGATCGGATGGCGTTGATGCTTTGATGTTTGTTTCAAACACACACGGGCGCACACTGATCGGAGCGGAGGTGAGCTTTAGCTGTGGGCCAGCTGTATGTGCACGCTAACCAATGTGGTCGTTGGGAAATGAGAGCGTTCGCGTGGGTTGTCATTTATTTTCGTGGCAAACTTTTAATAGAACTTATTTCTATCTCGTCCAGTAGCGCTTCGTTTTAATCAACATCACATTTAAATTGTCAATTTGAGTCTGTTTTTTTTGTGCCGTAGTCAAACCATAATTATTATAACGAAGAGTGCTCTTTTAGATGTTGCCACCTACAAACAATGAATATTTTTAGCGTTAGTTGGAACCTTCCGGCTTCTTTTCATCAGTGATTATCCGTGAGCTGGAACGTCACAAAAGAAAGGGAATTCGTGCTGTTACCATGGTTAGAATGTTGTAAATATCACATGAATTGAGGGTTTAAGATCTTCTTCAGAACGTTGAATGTTTGTGTCTTTGTTATTTTGTAGCACAATTATTGCAGTATTCTTGCAGTTTAACTTTTCTTTTGGGTTTTTTTCGCCTAAGTTTATATTTAGTTCCTATTTTAGCTTGTGTTCCTATTATAGCATAAAAGAGAGCGAATTCGTCATTTTACCATGGTTGGAATGTTGGAAATATCATAAAAATTCTGGCTTCAAGATCTTCTTCAGAACGTTGAATGTTTGTGTCTTTGCTATTTTGTAAAAGTATTATTGCAATTTTCTTGCAGTTTAACATTCCTTTTGTTTTTTACGCCTAAGTTTATATTTAGTGCCTATTTCAGCTTGTGTTCCTATTTTAGCATGAAAGAAAGGGAATTCGTGATGTTACCATGGTTAGAATGTTGTAAATATCACTAGAACTGAGACTCCAAGGTCTTCTCCAAAACGTTGAATGTTTGTGTCTTTGCTTTTTTATAGAAGTATTTTGCAGTTTTCTTGCAGTTTAACATTCCTTTTGTTTTTTACGCCTATGTTTATATTTAGTACCTATTTCAGCTTGTGTTCCTATTTTAGCATGAAAGAAAGGGAATTCGTGATATTACCATGGTTAGAACGTTGTAAATATAACTTGAACTGAGGCTCCAAGATATTCTCCAGAACGTTGAATGCTTGTGTCTTTGCTATTTTATAGCAGTATTATTGTAGTTTTCTTGCAGTTTAACATTCCTTTTGTTTTTTTACGCCTATGTTTATATTTAGTTCATATTTCTGGCTCTGTCTCTATTTGTGGGCTTTAAGAGGCCCTTCAAAATTCAATTATGCACTCGGCGACACCTTTCTGTAGGTGTATAAACTTAAATTTAAATATGAAAAAACGATTCCCAAAAAAAGGAGCGACCGATACAAAAATAGAGCAAGCAAATATTTCACCAGACATAATCCACCACGAAGCAGAACGGATCACCAGCACAGGAAACCGATATCCCTTCCCTTTCGGGCGGGATTTATGATCCGTCAACTATCGCCCGGTTGATAAATGGATCCATTTTCCTGGATGACTTTCGGGCATGATTATCGAAAATCCTTCCCATTCCGGATCGCGTTTCCGCCGCCGCTGCTGCAAGGCGGCTTTTGTTTCCCCACATTGCAACGAGCACAGTTTCGTTACGCGCTATTTTTTCAATTCTTCATTCAAACTATAATCGATACCGGGTGCGGGCAGTGATGAAATAAAAGACTCTCCCGGGTGCGTCATTTTTATCCCTTTAAACATCAGCCCCATAAATCGCCATTATTAATAGACTGCGGGTCGCAACTGCGGTTGAGGTAAAGGGTTTTTTTTTGTTCTTTCCATTATCAGAATATCATTAAATTGAACACAGGTTTACCTTCCAAGCCGGTGGAAATGCCCAAACACTAAACGATACACTTCCCGCAAAACTGCTACGCGGATAAACTGAATCGACAACACCGCGCTTCCACAAAAGCGCTTTTTCGAAGCTTTTATTTTGTCTTCCATCTTGCCTGTGGACGTTCCGATAGACCGGTGAAAAGCACACATTCACGCACGGTGCAATAAAATCGCGATGAAATGTTAATGCATGATGGCGATGAAAACGTGCTCCGTTTACGAACGTTACATTACAACCGGACGGGCCCGTCTTTTGTGTGCGTCCGCGATCGTCTGGCGTTAAACGAACCCGGACCGTTCGGAGCAATACGTTATTCGGTAACTGATGGAAGGGCCTGTTTAGCTCGTCGGTGGCGGCCATATGTTGTTGTTGCGAGTGAAGGAGGGAAGAAGGAGGAAAACACATATACATTAGCATATTTTAGAGCGCTCGACGCTTTGCTCACAGAGAGAGTCTAATTTAAAGTGATGTTTGGGAGGATTAAATTTGCGCACGGCATACGAGAGGGTGATGATTACGGACAACATTGAAATGGAGAAATATGAAGACTGTTTGTTTCGAGTTTTAAAGGAAAGATATACTAAAAGCTTCGAACTGATTTTATGAATTAAAATCGTTACGTTTTAATGGCTTTTTATTGGCAGTTACGGAGTTTATAGAATTTACAACAATTAAACTCATTTTCTTTTGAATAAAAACAGCGTAATAAAATTGTATATTAAATTTATTAAGATACAGATACAGATACACAGTACACAGTACAGTACAGATAGGATCCAGATGGGATATGCTAACATAGGTAAAGATCGGCTTTCAATGAACCTATTCGCTTAAAAAGCAAGTTTGAGAAGTAATTGAGTAATTGAGAAGTAATTGTTTCTAATGATTAAAATTGATTTAAAAATTGGTTACAAAGATTAATTAATTTAAAGTAAGATTGTATGTTCACTAAATCATACACAAAATGATAACTCGCACCCGTTTCTGCAAACTCGCATAAATCACTAAAACTGCCATTTCAACAATTTTCACCTCCTACTGTCGAAAAAAACAACCCCAAAAGGACACTGATTAATCGATTTGCCAGAAGGAAAACGCCGTCATCAACGGAAAATTAATCGACTTTTACAAATTACTAACATCAACTGCGGCACAATCTCCACTCCGCGATCGGGCGTCGATGAGTTCCCTTCACCAAAGGTCACCTTCACCCGAGATGAGACAAAATCGATGCCACCATTCGTCCCCGGCATTAGAAACGCATCACGCAACCATTTCAAAAGCGACACGGAACGGGACGGCGCACCACCGAGGACATTATCGCTTTTCTAGCTCTTGCTGTCTCCGTATCTGTCTCGCTCGCACCCTCCCGGCACAGCATTTGTTTAATTTTCCGCTCGATTTGTACTCGTTTATCATCCGCCGTAATACGTACGGACGGTGATTGAAACAAATGGACACATAAATACGCACACACACACACTCACACGTAGAAACACGGTCACATCAGCAGCAAGGACACGAAAAAGCAAACACACATACACAGGCTCCGTACGGAGCTACATAAATACAGGTTCAATTAATTTTCGCTTCTGTTTCACTTACCGGCGGCGGGCGAAAGTGACTTTAGCGTCTGCTGCAGGAAAAGCTACCCCGTGGAAAAACCAATATTTGATTACTTTCCATCTTGCGACAAACGATCGGTTTTCCACCCCACCCGGTCGGATGGTTTCTGTCCGGGCTAATGGCTGGAAGATGGCGTCACCCTGGTAACGATACAGCAGGCTTGCGAAAAGTGGTAAAATATTTTCCTACCAAACGCACACACACACGCGCACAGGCTCTCTGTTCCGGCAAGCAGATAAACCCGACGCCAGTGGCTTGGTGGATGAAGCATCAGCTCGTAAATTACCACCATTAAAAATAAAACTTTTTTTCCTGTTTGCTTGTTTGTTGCCTGCCGCTTCGGCCATTGTTGCCGTGATGCCATCGTGATGCTGCCACGTGGTGAGTGTC
>KZ071717.1:25253-41177 GCA_002091845.1 Anopheles cracens | reverse complement strand
AAAAAAATGCAAAAAAGGGTCTCTTATACACGGAAAAATACGAAAAATCGAATGATGATGCATATTCGAAGAATAAAGTAGCTATAAGTAAAAATATATAAAATATTAGTTAGTCAAACCAAGTCTGCCTGGTGGCTAAAATATGCCGTCAAATTTCTAAAGCTTGGTCTACATCAGCCGGAATAGAAACAAATGCAAATAACGCAGTCACTCGAGCGTACCGGCGTTGGCCGTGTTTTATTAGCTACGTCATACGTGCAACCGTCAGGGTCATTCCAGGTCCGCATTTGGGGCGCTCGTCTTGAGACACGGTGGTCGTGTCACATGTTATTTGAACGACCGCAGCCACACCGGGCACCGGGCGCCTCCATGAGCGATCGTTCCGCAGTGGCGTGTGTCGAATATTGTTGCCATATGTGTGTGTGTGTGTACACACAGCACAATCGCAGACGGACCGGTTGAATTTCGTGCTCTGTTTGGAGAAGAAATTCCCACCGGGAGCCACCGGTGGTAGAGCTTTTTGTGCCAGTGTGTATGTGTATCGTGGAAGCCATCGCCACTGTTTTTCTTCGCTACCGCTTTTTTCCTCTTTATTACTCAACAGTCAACAAAATGTTGGACCGAATGTGTTGACATGTGTTTTATTTCTTTCTTGCACGATAAGTTTACCGTTGGTTCGCACAGCGCATATGTTTGTTTTCTACTTTCTCACCACGTGTCCTTCGTGATTGTGCGATTCGCTGGCAGCAACTTAGTTTTTTGGAGCAAACGGTACAAGAGCAGATAGGAATGTTAGATGATATCATAAAATAATACAAAATTAATTTATGCAGCAGTTTCATAAGCAAGAGATTGTAGTCATGTATTACTCTATGAACTCTGTTGTTAGGTATTGAGCGTGATAAAATACATTTTACTTACATCTATTATTATCCATTCTATTATATTCCATAATATTCCTATTATGAAGGTTTAAAATATGCTTTAAATCATCAACTACGTAGTCAAGGAAACATTATAAAACTCAAATTAAGATTTATGAGTGAATTTCAACCAAAGCATTAGAAATAGCTTCAGCTACAAACATGATCTATTAATCCAGCATTTCAATGGAATCGCCAATGATCCTTTTAGGAAATACCGTTGCAGACATGTTATTTATGGAGTAATACACTCATAGAAAAGAACAATAAGAACTTGATTGAGTTTTAAGTTAAGTGCTAATCAAATTAGCTAAAACTATCCCAGTTAAAAATATTTGAACCATCTTTTTACAACTTATTGTAGAACTAAGATATCTCTTGAAGACGAGTGTTTCATTAAGATCGATATGTGTACAGAACACATAAGTTAATTTCCGCATTACATAAGGAATATTTCTAACTGAAAAGTTTTATTCAAATTAGTTACAAATTAAATAAAATATATAATAAATTAAATATAAATTAAATAATAAAGTGTAGAATTAAAGGCAACTATAAAGTACATAATTAAGTATAACAGGAATACTCCATTCGTTAAAATTAAAAAAAAACTATTTAATGTTAGCTTTCTAATGCGCTGCCGGAACTCAACCAAACATCCCAAGCACAAACCACACGCGCACAAAAGTCAAAAAGTCCCGAAAGGATTAAACGCGAACAATACACAACACTCAGCTTCTGACATAAAGCAGAAGCAGGAGAAAAAAAGCCATCATCGCAACCAACCACCGCGTCGGATTGACTTCTATGGGGGGTTTTTTGAGCAGAAAATCCAATTAAAGCAATGCTGGCCAGCTGCGAAAGAGTGCTTGCTAGCCTTCTGCGTACGTACGTACGTAACGTACGTGCGGCACACATATTGCATTAGGCGAATCATCTGTTTTTGAACCATTTAAACTTCCCAGAAGCACTCTGCGGATTGCCGCCGGACCCGAAACGAAGGGCTTATTGAAAAAGATAATGTACGCACCAGAACAGCACGTCGCACGTTCGCGAGCGACACTTGCTCTGCGGCGTTGTGTTTAGGCGCGGAAAGTGTACTCCCCGGTGCGACCCCATACATGCCGGGAGTTGTTGATGCTGCTGATGGTACTGACAAGCTTCCTTGCTGGTGTTGTTGTTTTTATTTGCTTTCGTTCACTCCCTTTCTCGCTCACTTAACCTGGTTTTTTCATCGCAACCCCGCACACGGGGGGGCTTGTAGAAATAAATTCAAGACACGTACCCCAAATAAATCACGTAGCACACGGCCTTAACTCAAGGGAAGGATGTTCACACACTGAAGGGGGAGCAAAAAAATGAACGCGATAGAAAAACAAAAACAAACGGATAGCGGAAACGACACAAGACCCGTACGGGAAGGTCTGACAGTGCTTCATCAAATTGTCACCAGCGGAGACGCGTGTGGAGCGGGGCAATGTGTGCCGCTGATGGATTGGTAGGGATAAAGACATACACTCGCGTACACGAATGGGAACGGATCGTAGTGTTTTAAATTTATTTATCCCCGGAGTGACTGTGATTCATGCACTTAACTTCTATCGGGTGTCTTGAAACGAGCTGCAAGCTGCTAGTGCTGACTAGAAAGGATGCCTCTTAGGGCTGATCGTTGTGTCTCTGGAGAAGATTTCGAGAATTTCCTCCTTCCTAACGACCTAATGATGCAGATGCGTCATTGGCAACCGGCCAGTTGCACCAACAAACCCCAACCAAAAAAAACGGCTCGATCAGATCGGACAGCTCTTAGGTGAGCGTGGGAGGCTTTTTGTTTTGCCCGAACCCATCGAGAAGCCATCCGGTCGAGCGTGGCCCCGGTGTGGGCTATTCAATTTCGCCTAGAACCACCTTTCCCGGAAGGCACTGTTGACGTCGAGGCGAAGTATCAGCGATCATTACCATTGCCGATTGTCTGCTCAGAGAGAGCGGGCCGTTTGATTTATTTCTTCCCGGAGAAATGGCTGTCGCGGAGCTCGGTTCGGTTTGTTTTGCTTCGTTTTGTGTCACTGTAATGGAATAAATTGTTGCCCCGAAACAGCAAACCGTACCTTTTCGCCAGCAAAACAAGACGCAACAAGGCTCCACTAGGCGCTAGCGAAGCGAACCGGATCCGGCGTCTATTACACAAAAAGCAGCCAGGGTATCACCGACGCTAGAGCACCAATTTTGCTCGCCAGCTTCGATTCTCCCAAACTCCCCAAAGTGCGGCGTTGCGAAAGTGCGTTCCAATGAAAGCCGCCCCGTGCGAAAGCGATGACACAAAACACACGCACCCTAATGATGGTTTCGGCGTGGAACCGGCGCACCGGGAATAGCTGGTGTCACCCCGTATGGCCGCAGTCACTCGAGCGTACCGGCGTTGGCCGTGTTTTATTAGCTACGTCATACGTGCAACCGTCAGGGTCATTCCAGGTCCGCATTTGGGGCGCTCGTCTTGAGACACGGTGGTCGTGTCACATGTTATTTGAACGACCGCAGCCACACCGGGCACCGGGCGCCTCCATGAGCGATCGTTCCGCAGTGGCGTGTGTCGAATATTGTTGCCATATGTGTGTGTGTGTGTACACACAGCACAATCGCAGACGGACCGGTTGAATTTCGTGCTCTGTTTGGAGAAGAAATTCCCACCGGGAGCCACCGGTGGTAGAGCTTTTTGTGCCAGTGTGTATGTGTATCGTGGAAGCCATCGCCACTGTTTTTCTTCGCTACCGCTTTTTTCCTCTTTATTACTCAACAGTCAACAAAATGTTGGACCGAATGTGTTGACATGTGTTTTATTTCTTTCTTGCACGATAAGTTTACCGTTGGTTCGCACAGCGCATATGTTTGTTTTCTACTTTCTCACCACGTGTCCTTCGTGATTGTGCGATTCGCTGGCAGCAACTTAGTTTTTTGGAGCAAACGGTACAAGAGCAGATAGGAATGTTAGATGATATCATAAAATAATACAAAATTAATTTATGCAGCAGTTTCATAAGCAAGAGATTGTAGTCATGTATTACTCTATGAACTCTGTTGTTAGGTATTGAGCGTGATAAAATACATTTTACTTACATCTATTATTATCCATTCTATTATATTCCATAATATTCCTATTATGAAGGTTTAAAATATGCTTTAAATCATCAACTACGTAGTCAAGGAAACATTATAAAACTCAAATTAAGATTTATGAGTGAATTTCAACCAAAGCATTAGAAATAGCTTCAGCTACAAACATGATCTATTAATCCAGCATTTCAATGGAATCGCCAATGATCCTTTTAGGAAATACCGTTGCAGACATGTTATTTATGGAGTAATACACTCATAGAAAAGAACAATAAGAACTTGATTGAGTTTTAAGTTAAGTGCTAATCAAATTAGCTAAAACTATCCCAGTTAAAAATATTTGAACCATCTTTTTACAACTTATTGTAGAACTAAGATATCTCTTGAAGACGAGTGTTTCATTAAGATCGATATGTGTACAGAACACATAAGTTAATTTCCGCATTACATAAGGAATATTTCTAACTGAAAAGTTTTATTCAAATTAGTTACAAATTAAATAAAATATATAATAAATTAAATATAAATTAAATAATAAAGTGTAGAATTAAAGGCAACTATAAAGTACATAATTAAGTATAACAGGAATACTCCATTCGTTAAAATTAAAAAAAAACTATTTAATGTTAGCTTTCTAATGCGCTGCCGGAACTCAACCAAACATCCCAAGCACAAACCACACGCGCACAAAAGTCAAAAAGTCCCGAAAGGATTAAACGCGAACAATACACAACACTCAGCTTCTGACATAAAGCAGAAGCAGGAGAAAAAAAGCCATCATCGCAACCAACCACCGCGTCGGATTGACTTCTATGGGGGGTTTTTTGAGCAGAAAATCCAATTAAAGCAATGCTGGCCAGCTGCGAAAGAGTGCTTGCTAGCCTTCTGCGTACGTACGTACGTAACGTACGTGCGGCACACATATTGCATTAGGCGAATCATCTGTTTTTGAACCATTTAAACTTCCCAGAAGCACTCTGCGGATTGCCGCCGGACCCGTAGCAAAAGGCTTATTGAAAAAGATAATGTACGCACCAGAACAGCACGTCGCACGTTCGCGAGCGACACTTGCTCTGCGGTGTTGTGTTTAGGCGCGGAAAGTGTACTGCGACCCCATACATGCCGGGAGTTGTTGATGCTGCTGATGGTACTGACAAGCTTCCTTGCTGGTGTTGTTGTTTTTATTTGCTTTCGTTCACTCCCTTTCTCGCTCACTTAACCTGGTTTTTTCATCGCAACCCCGCACACGGGGGGGCTTGTAGAAATAAATTCAAGACACGTACCCCAAATAAATCACGTAGCACACGGCCTTAACTCAAGGGAAGGATGTTCACACACTGAAGGGGGAGCAAAAAAATGAACGCGATAGAAAAACAAAAACAAACGGATAGCGGAAACGACACAAGACCCGTACGGGAAGGTCTGACAGTGCTTCATCAAATTGTCACCAGCGGAGACGCGTGTGGAGCGGGGCAATGTGTGCCGCTGATGGATTGGTAGGGATAAAGACATACACTCGCGTACACGAATGGGAACGGATCGTAGTGTTTTAAATTTATTTATCCCCGGAGTGACTGTGATTCATGCACTTAACTTCTATCGGGTGTCTTGAAACGAGCTGCAAGCTGCTAGTGCTGACTAGAAAGGATGCCTCTTAGGGCTGATCGTTGTGTCTCTGGAGAAGATTTCGAGAATTTCCTCCTTCCTAACGACCTAATGATGCTGAGCATGATGCAACACAGATGCGTCATTGGCAACCGGCCAGTTGCACCAACAAACCCCAACCCGCTCGTTAATTAGCACGTTATGTGTAGCGATTATTATAACATTATAACCAGCTCCTAATCATCGCATCAATTGTCGACGGTTGCGACGGGTTTGCGTTTCCGAATGTGGCTTGAATTCGCGCTCGTCCTGCCATCCGTAGTTACGCGACATCGTGGCCACGCAATCAGCACCGTGCGGCACCGTCTTGGCTTCTGTACGAAACTCTCGAACCCACGTCATCGCAAAGGGATCGTGCAGCAAAACAGGGGGGGGAAACGTGCAATACATTATTCAGCGTCACCAGCGTGCATCAACGTGCCGGGGTGCCATGATGCAACGCAGCGTCCCGACGGCGGTACGACATCTTTATCGCAGGGTTGCGCCACTTTTTACACACTCGAAAAAGGGGCATAAGTGACCTACTTTTCTAACGCAATCTCTAATGCAAGCAGTCTTTCTGAAGCTTCGGTGCACAATGGAGGAGATTTATGTAAGTGTACGTTCTACTCTATTTTAGTGCCGGCATTGCAAGCAGCTTTGTTGGATGGGCAGAGAAAAATCGACAATATTCTAAAATTTTACGCGTATCCATTTACACTTGAACAATATAAATTAGAAAGTTTGAACTATTTTAATCTCTATTGAATGTGAATTCAACACTACGCTTTTGGGAGGCTTAAAAAGGATCAAACACATATTAGATAATTATGTTGATAAACGATGTGTAGTACGATGTGTGTGTATTATGTCATCATTGTGTATGATTTTTTCTCAATGTAGCTAAACAAAACGCTTGAAACCTTGATCTTTATTAAGCTCTATACTAACATAAAGGACAGGGGTTTTTCTATTGATCTTTGGACTGTTATATTAAGGAAGACCATTTCTCGATCTAAAGCACTTTTTACACCTTCCCCTAACATCCATCCAATGCGGCAAGTATTCACTTTTGATCCCATTATTATCGGCGTTCTTATTCATCCATGTATGATAATTATATACAAAATGGAAATAAACAACCAAACCAACAAACTAATAAACGAAGACACAAACAAACAAACAAACAAACAAACGAACAAACAAACAAACGATCAAATAAACAAACAAACAAACAAACAAACAAACAAACAAACAAACAAACAAACAAACAAACAAACAAACAAACAAACAAACAAACAAACAAACAAACAAACAAACAAACAAACAAACAAACAAACAAACAAACAAACAAACAAACAAACAAACAAACAAACAAACAAACAAACAAACAAACAAACAAACAAACAAACAAACAAACAAACAAACAAACAAACAAACAAACAAACAAACAAACAAACAAACAAACAAACAAACAAACAAACAAACAAACAAACAAACAAACAAACAAACAAACAAACAAACAAACAAACAAACAAACAAACAAACAAACAAACAAACAAACAAACAAACAAACAAACAAACAAACAAACAAACAAACAAACAAACAAACAAACAAACAAACAAACAAACAAACAAACAAACAAACAAACAAACAAACAAACAAACAAACAAACAAACAAACAAACAAACAAACAAACAAACAAACAAACAAACAAACAAACAAACAAACAAACAAACAAACAAACAAACAAACAAACAAACAAACAAACAAACAAACAAACAAACAAACAAACAAACAAACAAACAAACAAACAAACAAACAAACAAACAAACAAACAAACAAACAAACAAACAAACAAACAAACAAACAAACAAACAAACAAACAAACAAACAAACAAACAAACAAACAAACAAACAAACAAACAAACAAACAAACAAACAAACAAACAAACAAACAAACAAACAAACAAACAAACAAACAAACAAACAAACAAACAAACAAACAAACAAACAAACAAACAAACAAACAAACAAACAAACAAACAAACAAACAAACAAACAAACAAACAAACAAACAAACAAACAAACAAACAAACAAACAAACAAACAAACAAACAAACAAACAAACAAACAAACAAACAAACAAACAAACAAACAAACAAACAAACAAACAAACAAACAAACAAACAAACAAACAAACAAACAAACAAACAAACAAACAAACAAACAAACAAACAAACAAACAAACAAACAAACAAACAAACAAACAAACAAACAAACAAACAAACAAACAAACAAACAAACAAACAAACAAACAAACAAACAAACAAACAAACAAACAAACAAACAAACAAACAAACAAACAAACAAACAAACAAACAAACAAACAAACAAACAAACAAACAAACAAACAAACAAACAAACAAACAAACAAACAAACAAACAAACAAACAAACAAACAAACAAACAAACAAACAAACAAACAAACAAACAAACAAACAAACAAACAAACAAACAAACAAACAAACAAACAAACAAACAAACAAACAAACAAACAAACAAACAAACAAACAAACAAACAAACAAACAAACAAACAAACAAACAAACAAACAAACAAACAAACAAACAAACAAACAAACAAACAAACAAACAAACAAACAAACAAACAAACAAACAAACAAACAAACAAACAAACAAACAAACAAACAAACAAACAAACAAACAAACAAACAAACAAACAAACAAACAAACAAACAAACAAACAAACAAACAAACAAACAAACAAACAAACAAACAAACAAACAAACAAACAAACAAACAAACAAACAAACAAACAAACAAACAAACAAACAAACAAACAAACAAACAAACAAACAAACAAACAAACAAACAAACAAACAAACAAACAAACAAACAAACAAACAAACAAACAAACAAACAAACAAACAAACAAACAAACAAACAAACAAACAAACAAACAAACAAACAAACAAACAAACAAACAAACAAACAAACAAACAAACAAACAAACAAACAAACAAACAAACAAACAAACAAACAAACAAACAAACAAACAAACAAACAAACAAACAAACAAACAAACAAACAAACAAACAAACAAACAAACAAACAAACAAACAAACAAACAAACAAACAAACAAACAAACAAACAAACAAACAAACAAACAAACAAACAAACAAACAAACAAACAAACAAACAAACAAACAAACAAACAAACAAACAAACAAACAAACAAACAAACAAACAAACAAACAAACAAACAAACAAACAAACAAACAAACAAACAAACAAACAAACAAACAAACAAACAAACAAACAAACAAACAAACAAACAAACAAACAAACAAACAAACAAACAAACAAATAAACAAACAAACAAACAAACAAACAAACAAACAAACAAACAAACAAACAAACAAACAAACAAACAAACAAACAAACAAACAAACAAACGAACAAACAAACAAACGATCAAATAAACAAACAAACAAACAAACAAACAAACAAACAAACAAACAAACAAACAAACAAACAAACAAACAAACAAACAAACAAACAAACACACAAACAAACAAACAAACAAACAAACAAACAAACAAACAAACCAATACCTCCATCTAATATTTTTAGAGAATTCCACAGAAGAAAAAATAAATGTCAAAGTGATCTGAAGTCTGTCAGTACAAGTACTTTGAACTAAATTCTCAAAATAAAATTAAACAAATCGATAAGATTTTGATACTTCACTTGGTTTAGGTTGTAACATACAAATTCTAATATTTTACCTAGGTTTATTTATCAGATAATGTCTCAAATGATAAACTTGTTCGAAAGAAGAAAAAACAAATAAATCAAACTTCTAAACATAAACGTGACACGTTCAATAAAACGTTAAATAAGTGTAAATAAAACCTTCTTGCACATCTTATCCAACATATCCACCACTCACCCGAGCATACCTAAAGGCCACCGTCGGTAAACTGTGATCGGTATCTGCTCGAGCTCGTAATGAAACTTTCTTCGGCCTAATTGAATGATAATCCTCTTGTTTAACCTTCCCGTGTAAACGGCTCTCCAAAGTTTGTCCTGCACCCTAGTTTGCCACGCAGACAAACACAAAAACACTGCCAGCGTGAAAGCATACACCTGAGCCACCTTGCACATACACTCTCTGCTCAACAAACTTCTTAATCATGTCAGGACTAGAAAACTCTATCTCACCTTCTCGTGCATATCAGTTAGAACTATGGAAGCAAGTATGAATTCTTTTTTTTTACTCTCAACTTTTTCACACTCGTCCTGCCCCAAGTACGATCGGTTTTAACATCATCTCACTGTTTAATTAACGATTCCAATTTAATATCACTCCTCCCGCCGCTCGAAACGAGATACTTGTTAAACCGCGTCTTATACCCACGTTTTTTCCCCACCGACATTCCTTAGATACCGGAATCCTGTATATAAATAACATCCACCAGGCATTTGAGCGCATTAAGAGCGAAACTATAATTATCGTTTCCACTGTATTCATTTGCAGCCGGCCGGCTTTTGGCCCGGCTTGGTCGGGTAGGCTTACTGGTTTCAGTTGCCTTTCAGTTGCGGCAGCCTGCAGCCTCATTAGGAGAGGATTAAGCAGGCCACAGAGCGGTTATAAAGACTAAACAAGTACGCGGGCTTGAAATTGGGACCGAGTGCTTTTGAATAGCTCCTTCCAAGCCATTTTGTTCGGTTTATATTCATATTAGAAAATATGTCGTATGCATTATTGTTTTAAAATGATGTGAGCGTAGTGAAATAATCATCTTTCCTCTCTGTAAGCATTATGGTAAAACAATTTTGAGCTGGCATTTTCGAATACTTTGAAAACTATTTCAAATCTGTCCAATCTCAGTGTTAAACAACAAAGTTGAAAAGATTACAAACCCCATCAACACCACAACCTATGCTTCTCGTTGTAATCACCACAGCTTGCAGCGGACGGGTGGAAAGTTTTAATTGTTTCGTCCAATCCAATTACGGTGGCGCCCTCGAAGCACTCATTTGACAAATGGTCCGCCGAGTCTAAGGTGCCCCAAAACACGCTTTGATCACACGAAGCCCTCCCTTTCCAATGGAAAAGGTTATCAAAACATCGCACCCCGGGCTCGGTGTTTGCTGTCTGCGGTCTGCCTTAACTTAACTAACTTGTGATTGCCCCGGCACCGGACGATCGACCGAAAGACATCGGTGTGTAAAAGAAACTTTACAACAACCATCACGACACCGGTGGGACGCATCGGCATCGGACACATACTTACGTGTGAGCAATGAACAAAAACAGTCCCACGATGGCCGGCATCCGGGCTGGAAATGATGAATGGATGGCAATTTGTAGCTAAAACGAACCTCTTAATGATGGGTCATCCATCCGGTGGTCGACGCACGGTCAGCCGCACCGCTGGTCGAGATTTTTGTGGGTAAAGTTTGCGTCTGTCTCTCCATGCACCGGGACGACGTATAGGAACGGAGATTGAGAAGAAAAAAACACGCCACAGCCTGACATTTACCGGGACCGTGAAGCACACCGGAGATTGTCCCGGAATATGGCAGCGTGGGGATATCCTTTTCATTCTTCGCGTCGAATGGGGCAGGATATTTTTATCAAACATTCCATAAGGATCCTGCCTTTTTTCGCATTCTAGCGCCCAACTTAAAGCTCTACTATGGAGCCAGTGGATCGCACAGGAAGTTCATTCAATTTTAAACAAAACATCTTTAAGTTCGATACGGTGCAGTTCGTTACATCTATAAGAGCACACTCATCGCAAATACGGCATTGTCTAAAATTACCTTTAAAAGTGGACCCGATTCCTTGTGAAGCTCCCATCCACATTAAAGCTCCACAGAGCACAGATCGTACCCCCGCAGCATCGGTCGACATCTGTCGCGTGCAGCGAAACTTTTCCGCCCCGAGGCTCCCGGCACGCAAACACAGGCGATGAACGTCAATAAATATTTATCGTCAAACCGGTGGGTTTCGGCCGGGGCGGGCCTGGATGCCGCACACGATGAAAGATTGTTTGTGCATAATGAAACAGCGAATTGAATTAATTACCGGCGACATCTCACCAGTGCCAGGGGGGGTAGTTTTTGTTTCCGGGCGCACAACACCGGAAAGATTACGAACAGACAACATTTCCATAAATCTTTCCGTTTCGCGGCGCAGCGCTGGCGCCGCCAAGGGGAACAATTTTAAATAACCGTGATAGATTGCTGTCGTTGGGGCTAAAATAACATATAAGGATACGCAAGCAAATTAAAAATACCGAATATTAACGATGCGTTGCGACGAGACACACTGTAAGGCGAAGAAAATCAAATCAATTTTAAATCAAAATTTTAAAATGTCTTTTATTAACTTAATAGAAATTAATACGATCAATAACAAATTTGGTAATTGGCAAAAAAAAAAGAATTTGTTGATTTTCTACAATCCAAGACTGTGAAGCAATCCTAACTTGTCATGTCGTTTCCAGCTTTTTTGTCATAATAATTATGCCACACACATATGAAAAAATAACGAGAATGTGTTGTGTTGCATTAGCAAAGACATTTTGCTTTCAAATTTTCATATTAAATGAACTTTGTGTTCTAGTTATAATTTTTTGACTAAATAAATTTTGTGTTGTGTTTCCTTTTGTGTTTTTTTCTAATATTTTTCCAATAATTTCGAGCATGTATCTTGTGAATTTAAAATTGAAGATATATTGAAGATGTGAATTGAAAATTGAGCATATGTTAGCTATATTCAGTCGAAATGTTCATACTATCCAACATAACCTTATACTTGCACAATACTTGAGGATATATAGAACAACACTAATCAAATAAGGAAAAACCATAAACAAGTATAATGATGACTATTTTTGAAATTTTGTATCAAATACCATAAGCAAACTATTATCATTATATAAAAAATCTATTAGATCATGAGTATAGCACAATAACCTCTGAAGAAGAATATATGTGAGCCAAAGGAACTAAGAGTTAATATAAATACCGATCATATTTTAAAATTGCATTGAATGGAAGGTGTAAAATTCTGCATGAGCTTTCTAGACACGATATGTCCATGAGCGCAACGCATTCGAAATACCAATACCGAGATCCGCACGATGAATCGATATCGTTTCTATTAGTTCCTGTCAGAATGCATCAAATGTAAAAACGACCGTCGTCTCGGCTATTCTATTTCTGGCGATAGAAACGATCTATTTTCACATCATCCGGTCAATCAGCTCATCGAAATCAATTTCACTCACCTTGTGCCCGTCGCTGGCCTGCCGTGGCTAGCCTTCCACTGTGACGCCCAGGGATGCTGGCGAGCGATGTAGTGCAAACAAAAACCTAAGGCTCCCGTTTGCTGTTTTCAACGTGTTTTCAGCTCGCAACGTGTTTTCGCTTGGAAGGATGCATCGGACGCCGACACACGACGCCTATACCCTTCGCTCTCTTGCCTGCCCGTCGGATGGTGTCTTCCTTGATCAATTCGAGCCAATCCAGGTCACGGTGTCTACGCAGCACCGCCTGACCGAGCCGTACCGTCTCACTGTGGGGAAAAAATAAAATAAAAACCCTCTCAGTGTTGTGGTGCAGGCCGGGAGTGCAATATTTTTCACTCGTATGTCCCGTGAACAGGCAACCTGAGGCGTTTCTGCACTTTTCAAATGAATTGATGTTCAACCACGCTCACCTCGAGGCTACGGAGTGATCGAACTGGGTAGGAAAGGAGCCAGAACACACGTATCGGTGTAGGAGTGAATTATCAGCATAGCTAAGTGATGAAACTCGTACTGCTTCACCCGGAATCGTATTACACGTAGGCAGCAAACATATTTCCGGAAGCGTTGCAGCCGCATTCGACCGTAAAACGAGAGCGAGGCAGCCACTCAAATTGATTTTCTATTAAATTTTCTTCCAAATGAAACCTTCTTTCTATGCCTCAGCTACTCCAAGCGGTACCTAATTTCAGATGGTATTGAGTTGAGCGGTCGGCGATGCTTGTTCCACATGCCCAAACCCGAACCGTTCATCAAGGGAACCGGCACTGGGAACGATATTATTTAAGAAGCATGCACTTGACTGCGAAAGCAATCCAGCAAATCAATCAGCAAAACCATTGGCCAGCGCCGACTGCCGAGTCGGTTCGTTTCGATTTTTCCTCGTTAGGGGAATTGATCCTCTATTTGCTCATTCTGACGGTTTCAAACAATAGCCGGGTAGCTAGGGCGGTGAAGCTAAGCAAGCTGATGGACTGTTAATGTTGAAACCGAAGCGGCCATTAGTAGGAATGGGATAATTAACTGCACGGACCGGTACGCCGGCCTGAAATAGATTGCTCGATGATTTCGGGCATACTTTTCCGATGGTTTGGCACTCTGTGCTTTTTTCTTGTTGTTTCGATAGATACGACCTGAATCTCGTTGGATCGTATCTTGCATTCGAAAACGAAATTCTCGACTCCCATGGGCACACTACATCATGCCAGGGCAATCAGGAACGGCCTAGACGACCGTCCGAAATGAAAAAGGTGTGGAAGAGTGAGATGGAACGATCCTAATCTTAACGCAGCATTGTGTTTTTTCCGAAATGTTTTTTTTTTCATTTTATTTTCAGTTTATTTTCAGCATTTTGGCTTCACTGCAAAATCTGCATTAAATTGAGAAAAACAATTCGAGAAGATATTCAAGGATTTTGCACACAAGACCAGTGGCTATTTCAATTTAAAAAAAAAATACCTAAAATTTCATGCCATGTGTTGAAATCTTTATTATGTTGTCTCATTTTCAAAATTCCTATACACCTCACCCTCAAAATCTTCTATCAATTTTGCTTTCCAAAAATTGGATTCTCTCCTTCCAAACTAATACAAAACTGATTTTCATCAACCGAAGCTCTTATTTTTTATATTAAAGCATTAATGTTGCTATTACTATGCAAATATGTTAATTGCTACACGCTGTGTGCATACGAAAAAGTGGAAAATTGTGTAAGGACTCAATGTCTCATCCCACTAGTTTCTCACACGAAGGATAAGCCATCCATACCGTTAAATTGAATCGATTTTCCTCCTCAAAACCGGTTGCTATGCACGGTACACGAAGCCACCGATAGCGACGAGCGAGGCCTGCCTGGATAGCAACAGCCCAAACCCCAGCTGGGACCGGGACGAGTAATTCCAATCTTTTCGCATAACACGTTCCTCCTCCTTCTGCGCCATCGCTGCCCGTGTCTTTCACCGACCAGCGGGAAAAGGATTAAAGCCGTCACAATGGCGCGCACAAGACGGCGATGACGCTCACTGTCACGGGGAAGTGAACAACACTCGACGCCGCTCAGAGTTTCTCGCATGCCGAAAGATGCAGTTGATTGATGTGCGAGACGGTGGAGCAGGATTAGTTTTGAAGCACCGGGGCTGAAATCCCTTTCGACGTAAACAAAATGCCTTCTGGAATACGTCATGCATAATATATGGCATTTGTCCGCCCTGATAGCGAAAATATGCACAAAGTTGCCTGGCCGGCGAGTAAACACTTTGATCGATTAGAAACGCGTTAAAAAATAGATTAAAATGGAAATTGAAATTTAATCCCGATTTAACGAAAATCGTGCAGTCGGACCACCCAACGCACGACGATCGATAACTCGCTGTATCGCTGGGCTCGGGGTAATAAACCAATCTGAGAAAACATAAACTCCACCAAACCACCATTCATGTCATGCAACCTCACTCAACATCACGGGAAGGTGGGGTGCGGTGGTTGCGAGGGAAGGGGGCACATGTTTAATGACACTTTGTTGGTTTGTTGGCGAAGGAAAAACAGAAAGCGCAACACCGCAGCTGCCCCGCTCCTTAAGCAGCTTTGCGTACGAATGCTTTATTGTTTGTTAGCCGCCAACCGGGGCGAACCGAGTGTGAACCCTTCTCCCCTTCTTTTCCCAGCGGGTGAGTACCGAGTTTTCCATTTTCATTTAATGCCACGCTTGCGATAACTTGACACGTACTCCGGACAGGACGCCAACAACCCAGGCCCAGGACCGCCACGGTGGGCGAAGAAGCGCGAGCGAAACACTCCGACGTGAATGTTAATATTGGTTTTTCGGTTTTTGGCCTTTTTCGGCAGACGTTCGAGCTGCTTTGCCAGCGTTACCTGCCTACCCCTCCCACCAAGCTTCACTCTTA
>KZ071717.1:8202-19575 GCA_002091845.1 Anopheles cracens | reverse complement strand
TAAGAGTGAAGCTTGGTGGGAGGGGTAGGCAGGTAACGCTGGCAAAGCAGCTCGAACGTCTGCCGAAAAAGGCCAAAAACCGAAAAACCAATATTAACATTCACGTCGGAGTGTTTCGCTCGCGCTTCTTCGCCCACCGTGGCGGTCCTGGGCCTGGGTTGTTGGCGTCCTGTCCGGAGTACGTGTCAAGTTATCGCAAGCGTGGCATTAAATGAAAATGGAAAACTCGGTACTCACCCGCTGGGAAAAGAAGGGGAGAAGGGTTCACACTCGGTTCGCCCCGGTTGGCGGCTAACAAACAATAAAGCATTCGTACGCAAAGCTGCTTAAGGAGCGGGGCAGCTGCGGTGTTGCGCTTTCTGTTTTTCCTTCGCCAACAAACCAACAAAGTGTCATTAAACATGTGCCCCCTTCCCTCGCAACCACCGCACCCCACCTTCCCGTGATGTTGAGTGAGGTTGCACGACATGAACGTTTGGTTTGGTGGAGTTTATGTTTTCTCAGATTGGTTTATTACCCCGAGCCCAGCGATACAGCGAGTTATCGATCGTCGTGCGTTCGGTGTTCTGCATGGTCCGACTGCGCGATTTTCGTTAAATCGGGATTAAATTTCAATTTCCATTTTAATCTATTTTTTAACGCGTTTCTAATCGATCAAAGTGTTTACACGCCGGCCAGGCAACTTTGTGCATATTTTCGGTATCAGGGCGGACAAATGCCATATATTATGCATGACGTATTCCAGAAGGCATTTTGTTTACGTCGAAAGGGATTTCAGCCCCGGTGCTTCAAAACTAATCCTGCTCCACCGTCTCGCACATCAATCAACTGCATCTTTCGGCATGCGAGAAACTCTGAGCGGCGTCGAGTGTTGTTCACTTCCCCGTGACAGTGAGCGTCATCGCCGTCTTGTGCGCGCCATTGTGACGGCTTTAATCCTTTTCCCGCTGGTCGGTGAAAGACACGGGCAGCGATGGCGCAGAAGGAGGAGGAACGTGTTATGCGAAAAGATTGGAATTACTCGTCCCGGTCCCAGCTGGGGTTTGGGGAAAAGGAGGAAGGAGGAGGAAAATCGATTCAATTTAACGGTATGCATGGCTTATCCTTCGTGTGAGAAACTGGTGGGATGAGACATTGAGTCCTTACACAATTTTCCACTTTTTCGTATGCACACAGCGTGTAGCGATTAACATATTTGCATAGTAATAGCAACATTAATGCTTTAATATAAAAAATAAGAGCTTGAGGTTGATGAAAATCACTTTTGTACTTGTTTGGAATGAGAGAATCCAATTTTTGGAAAGCAAAATTGATAGAAGATTTTGAGGGTGAAGTGTATAGGAATTTTGAAAATGAGACCACATAATACATATTTCAAGACATGGCATGAAATTTTAGGTATTTTTTTACTTGAGATAGCCACTGGTTTTGTGTGCAAAATCCTTGAATATCTTCTCGAATTGTTTTTCTAAACTTAATGCAGAATTTTCAGTGAAGCCAAAATGCTGAAATTTAACTGAAAATAATATAAAAAAAACATTTTGGAAAAAACACTGTGCAGTGTTAAGATTAGGATCGTTCCATCTCCCTGTGCCACACCTTTTTCATTTCGGACGGTCGTCTAGGCCGTTCCTGATTGCCCTGGCATGATGTAGTGTGCCCATGGGAGTAGAGAATTTCGTTTTCGAATGCAAGATACGATCCAACGAGATTCAGGTCGTATCTATCGAAACAACAAGAAAAAAGCACAGAGTGCCAAACCATCGGAAAAGTATGCCCGAAATCATCGAGCAATCTATTTCAGGCCGGCGTACCGGTCCGTGCAGTTAATTATCCCATTCCTACTAATGGCCGCTTCGGTTTCAACATTAACTGTTCATCAGCTAGCTAAGCTTCATCGCCCTAGCTACCCGGCTATTGTTTGAAACCGTCAGAATGAGCAAATAGAGGATCAATTCCCCTAACGAGGAAAAATCGACTCGGCAGTCGGCGCTGGCCAATGGTTTTGCTGATTGATTTGCTGGATTGCTTTCGCAGTCAAGTGCATGCTTCTTAAATAATATCGTTCCCAGTGCCGGTTCCCTTGATGAACGGTTCGGGTTTGGGCATGTGGAACAAGCATCGCCGACCGCTCAACTCAATACCATCTGAAATTAGGTACCGCTTGGAGTAGCTGAGGCATAGAAAGAAGGTTTCATTTGGAAGAAAATTTAATAGAAAATCAATTTGAGTGGCTGCCTCGCTCTCGTTTTACGGTCGAATGCGGCTGCAACGCTTCCGGAAATATGTTTGCTGCCTACGTGTAATACGATTCCGGGTGAACCAGTACGAGTTTCATCACTTAGCTATGCTGATAATTCACTCCTACACCGGTACGTGTGTTCTGGCTCCTTTCCTACCCAGTTCGATCACTCCGTAGGCCTCGAGGTGAGCGTGGTTGAACATCAATTCATTTGAAAAGTGCAGAAACGCCTCAGGTTGCCTGTTCACGGGACATACGATTGAAAAATATTGCACTCCCGGCCGGCACCACAACACTGAGAGGGTTTTTATTTTATTTTTTCCCCACAGTGAGACGGTACGGCTCGGTCAGGCGGTGCTGCGTAGACACCGTGACCTGGATTGGCTCGAATTGATCAAGGAAGACACCATCCGACGGGCAGGCAAGAGAGCGAAGGGTATAGGCGTCGTGTGTCGGCGTCCGATGCATCCTTCCAAGCGAAAACACGTTGCGAGCTGAAAACACGTTGAAAACAGCAAACGGGAGCCTTAGGTTTTTGTTTGCACTACATCGCTCGCCAGCATCCCTGGGCGTCACAGTGGAAGGCTAGCCACGGCAGGCCAGCGACGGGCACAAGGTGAGTGAAATTGATTTCGATGAGCTGATTGACCGGATGATGTGAAAATAGATCGTTTCTATCGCCAGAAATAGGATAGCCGAGACGACGGTCGTTTTTACATTTGATGCATTCTGACAGGAAATAATAGAAACGATATCGATTCGCCGTGCAGATGTCGGTATTGGTATTTCGAATGCGTTGCGCTCATGAACATATCGTGTCTCGAAAGCTCATGCAGTATTTTACTCCTTCCATTCAATACAATTTTAAAATATGATCGGTATTTATATTAATTCTTAGTTCCTTTGACTCACTTATATTCTTCTTCAGAGGTTATTGTGCTATACTCATGATCTAACAGATTTTTTTTATATAATGATAATAGTTTGCTTATGGTATTTGATATAAAATTTCGAAAATAGTCATCATTATACTTGTTTATGGTTTTTCATTATTTGATTCGTGTTGTTCAAGTATTGTGCAAGTATAAGATTATGTTGGATAGTATGAACATATCTCTTTCCATCATAAAGATTCAACTCACTCACTCACTCACTCTTACTCAGTATGCACATCTCTATTGTTAATGCAACACAACACATTCTCGTTATTTTTTCATATGTGTGTGGCATAATTATTATGACAAAAAAGCTGGAAACGACATGACAAGATAGGATTGCTTCACATTCTTGAATGGTAGAAAATCAACAAATTCTTCTTTTTTTTGGCCAATTACCAAATTTGTTATTGATCGTATTAATTTCTATTAAGTTATTTGTAAACTCTATAGATTTCACGGGTTTTATTGACGGACACTATTTTTACTTAAGTTACGGAAGATCAATTGCAAAGTGTGCGGAAGTGTGTTTGGGCCATGTCCATGCCGACCGGTGGCAATGGACAGACTGACAGTTGTCAAAATATGGATCTGGTTGAACGAATGTACCACTGCACAGTGGGATGGCCACATAGGAGTTTACATATTAAAAGACATTTTGATATTTGATTTAAAATTGATTTGATTTTATTCGCCTTACAGTGTGTCTCGTCCCAACGCATCGTTAATATTCGGTATTTTTAATTTGCTTACGTATCCTTATATGTTATTTTAGCCCCAACGACAGCAATCTATCACGGTTGTTTAAAATTGTTCCCCTTGGCGGCGCCAGCGCTGCGCCGCGAAACGGAAAGATTTATGGAAATGTTGTCTGTTCGTAATCTTTCCGGTGTTGTGCGCCCGGAAACAAAAACTACCCCCCCTGGCACGGGTGAGATGTCGCCGGTAATTAATTCAATTCGCTGTTTCATTATGCACAAACAATCTTTCATCGTGCGCGGCATCCAGGCCCGCCCCGGCCGAAACCCACCGGTTTGACGATAAATATTTATTGACGTTCATCGCCTGTGTTTGCGTGCCGGGAGCCTCGGGGCGGAAAAGTTTCACTGCACGCGACAGATGTCGACCGATGCTGCGGGGGTACGTTCTGTGCTCTGTGGAGCTTTAATGTGGATGGGAGCTTCACAAGGAATCGAGTCCACTTTTAAAGGTAATTTTAGACAATGCCGTATTTGCGATGGGTGTGCTCTTATAGATGTAACGAACTGCACCGTATCGAACTTAAAGGTGTTTTGTTTAAAATTGAATGAACTTCCTGTGCGATCCACTGGCTCCATAGTAGAGCTTTAAGTTGGGCGCTAGAATGCGAAAAAAGGCAGGATCCTTATGGAATGTTTGATAAAAATATCCTGCCCCATTCGACGCGAAGAATGAAAAGGATATCCCCACGCTGCCATATTCCGGGACAATCTCCGGTGTGCTTCACGGTCCCGGTAAATGTCAGGCTGTGGCGTGTTTTTTTTCTTCTCAATCTCCGTTCCTATACGTCGTCCCGGTGCATGGAGAGACAGACGCAAACTTTACCCACAAAAATCTCGACCAGCGGTGCGGCTGACCGTGCGTCGACCACCGGATGGATGACCCATCATTAAGAGGTTCGTTTTAGCTACAAATTGCCATCCATTCATCATTTCCAGCCCGGATGCCGGCCATCGTGGGACTGTTTTTGTTCATTGCTCACACGTAAGTATGTGTCCGATGCCGATGCGTCCCACCGGTGTCGTGATGGTTGTTGTAAAGTTTCTTTTACACACCGATGTCTTTCGGTCGATCGTCCGGTGCCGGGGCAATCACAAGTTAGTTAAGTTAAGGCAGACCGCAGACAGCAAACACCGAGCCCGGGGTGCGATGTTTTGATAACCTTTTCTCTCCCATTGCGAAAAGGGGGGTTTCGTGTGATCAAAGCGTGTTTTGGGGCACCTTAGACTCGGCGGACCATTTGTCAAATGAGTGCTTCGAGGGCGCCGCCGTAATTGGATTGGACGAAACAATTAAAACTTTCCACCCGTCCGCTGCAAGTCCGGTGATTACAACGAGAAGCATAGGTTGTGGTGTTGATGGGGTTTGTAATCTTTTCAACTTTGTTGTTTAACATTGAGATTGGACACTTTAGAAATAGTTTTCAATGTATTCGAAAATGACAGTTCAAAATTGTTTTACCATAATGCTTACAGAGAGGAAAGATGATTATTTCACTACGCTCACATCATTTTAAAACAATAATGCATACGACATATTTTCTAATATGAATATAAACCGAACAAAATGGCTTGGAAGGAGCTATTCAAAAGCACTCGGTCCCAATTTCAAGCCCGCGTACTTGTTTAGTCTTTATAACCGCTCTGTGGCCTGCTTAATCCTCTCCTAATGAGGCTGCAGGCTGCCGCAACTGAAAGGCAACTGAAACCAGTAAGCCTACCCGACCAAGCCGGGCCAAAAGCCGGCCGGCTGCAAATGAATACAGTGGAAACGATAATTATAGTTTCGCTCTTAATGCGCTCAAATGCCTGGTGGATGTTATTTATATACAGGATTCCGGTATCTAAGGAATGTCGGTGGGGAAAAAACGTGGGTATAAGACGCGGTTTAACAAGTATCTCGTTTCGAGCGGCGGGAGGAGTGATATTAAATTGGAATCGTTAATTAAACAGTGAGATGATGTTAAAACCGATCGTACTTGGGGCAGGACGAGTGTGAAAAAGTTGAGAGTAAAAAAAAAGAATTCATACTTGCTTCCATAGTTCTAACTGATATGCACGAGAAGGTGAGATAGAGTTTTCTAGTCCTGACATGATTAAGAAGTTTGTTGAGCAGAGAGTGTATGTGCAAGGTGGCTCAGGTGCATGCTTTCACGCTGGCAGTGTTTTTGTGTTTGTCTGCGTGGCAAACTAGGGTGCAGGACAAACTTTGGAAAGCCGTTTACACGGGAAGGTTAAACAAGAGGATTATCATTCAATTAGGCCGAAGAAAGTTTCATTACGAGCTCGAGCAGATACCGATCACAGTTTACCGACGGTGGCCTTTAGGTATGCTCGGGTGAGTGGTGGATATGTTGGATAAGATGTGCAAGAAGGTTTTATTTACACTTATTTAACGTTTTATTGAACGTGTCACGTTTATGTTTAGAAGTTTGATTTATTTGTTTTTTCTTCTTTCGAACAAGTTTATCATTTGAGACATTATCTGATAAATAAACCTAGGTAAAATATTAGAATTTGTATGTTACAACCTAAACCAAGTGAAGTATCAAAATCTTATCGATTTGTTTAATTTTATTTTGAGAATTTAGTTCAAAGTACTTGTACTGACAGACTTCAGATCACTTTGACATTTATTTTTTCTTCTGTGGAATTCTCTAAAAATATTAGATGGAGGTATTGGTTTGTTTGTTTGTTTGTTTGTTTGTTTGTTTGTTTGTTTGTTTGCTTGTTTGTTTGTTTGTTTGTTTGTTTGTTTGTTTGTTTGTTTGTTTGTTTATTTGTTTGTTTGTTCTGTTTGTTTGTGTCTTCGTTTATTTGTTTGTTGGTTTGGTTGTTTATTTCCATTTTGTATATAATTATCATACATGGATGAATAAGAACGCCGATAATAATGGGATCAAAAGTGAATACTTGCCGCATTGGATGGATGTTAGGGGAAGGTGTAAAAAGTGCTTTAGATCGAGAAATGGTCTTTCTTAATATAACAGTCCAAAGATCAATAGAAAAACCCCTGTCCTTTATGTTCGTATAGAGCTTAATAAAGATCAAGGTTTCAAGCTTTTTGTATAGCTACATTGAGAAAAAATCATATACAATGATGACATCATACACACACGTACTACACATCGTTTATCAACATAATTATCTAATATGTGTTTGATCCTTTTTAAGCCTCCCAAAAGCGTAGTGTTGAATTCACATTCAACAGAGATTAAAAGAGTTCAAACTTTCTAATTTATATTGTTCACGTGTAAATGGATACGCGTAAAATTTTAGAATATTGTCGATTCTTCTTTGCCCATCTGACAAAGCTGCTTGCAATGCCGGCACTAAAATAGAGTAGAATGTACACTTACATAAATCACCTCCATTGTGCACCGGAGCTTCAGAAAGACTGCTTACATTAGAGATTGCGTTAGAAAAGTAGGTCACTTATGCCCCTTTTTCGAGTGTGTAAAAAGTGGCGCAACCCTGCGATAAAGATGTCGTACCGCCGTCGGGACGCTGCGTTGCATCATGGCACCCCGGCACGTTGATGCACGCTGGTGACGCTGAATAATGTATTGCACGTTTCCCCCCCTGTTTTGCTGCACGATCCCTTTGCGATGACGTGGGTTCGAGAGTTTCGTACAGAAGCCAAGACGGTGCCGCACGGTGCTGATTGCGTGGCCACGATGTCGTGTAACTACGGATGGCAAGCCGAGCGCGATTTTAAGTGCCACATTCGGAAACGCAAACCTGTCGCAACCGTCGACAATTGATGCAATCATTAGGAGCTGGTTATAATGTTATAATAATCGCTACACATAACGTGCTAATTAACGAGCGGGTTGGGGTTTGTTGGTGCAACTGGCCGGTTGCCAATGACGCATCTGCATCATTAGGTCGTTAGGAAGGAGGAAATTCTCGAAATCTTCTCCAGAGACACAACGACCAGCCCTAAGAGGCATCCTTTCTAGTCAGCACTAGCAGCTTGCAGCTCGTTTCAAGACACCCGATAGAAGTTAAGTGCATGAATCACAGTCACTCCGGGGATAAATAAATTTAAAACACTACGATCCGTTCCCATTCGTGTACGCGAGTGTATGTCTTTATCCCTACCAATCCATCAGCGGCACACATTGCCCCGCTCCACACGCGTCTCCGCTGGTGACAATTTGATGAAGCACTGTCAGACCTTCCCGTACGGGTCTTGTGTCGTTTCCGCTATCCGTTTGTTTTTGTTTTTCTATCGCGTTCATTTTTTTGCTCCCCCTTCAGTGTGTGAACATCCTTCCCTTGAGTTAAGGCCGTGTGCTACGTGATTTATTTGGGGTACGTGTCTTGAATTTATTTCTACAAGCCCCCCCGTGTGCGGGGTTGCGATGAAAAAACCAGGTTAAGTGAGCGAGAAAGGGAGTGAACGAAAGCAAATAAAAACAACAACACCAGCAAGGAAGCTTGTCAGTACCATCAGCAGCATCAACAACTCCCGGCATGTATGGGGTCGCACCGGGGAGTACACTTTCCGCGCCTAAACACAACGCCGCAGAGCAAGTGTCGCTCGCGAACGTGCGACGTGCTGTTCTGGTGCGTACATTATCTTTTTCAATAAGCCCTTCGTTTCGGGTCCGGCGGCAATCCGCAGAGTGCTTCTGGGAAGTTTAAATGGTTCAAAAACAGATGATTCGCCTAATGCAATATGTGTGCCGCACGTACGTTACGTACGTACGTACGCAGAAGGCTAGCAAGCACTCTTTCGCAGCTGGCCAGCATTGCTTTAATTGGATTTTCTGCTCAAAAAACCCCCCATAGAAGTCAATCCGACGCGGTGGTTGGTTGCGATGATGGCTTTTTTTCTCCTGCTTCTGCTTTATGTCAGAAGCTGAGTGTTGTGTATTGTTCGCGTTTAATCCTTTCGGGACTTTTTGACTTTTGTGCGCGTGTGGTTTGTGCTTGGGATGTTTGGTTGAGTTCCGGCAGCGCATTAGAAAGCTAACATTAAATAGTTTTTTTTTAATTTTAACGAATGGAGTATTCCTGTTATACTTAATTATGTACTTTATAGTTGCCTTTAATTCTACACTTTATTATTTAATTTATATTTAATTTATTATATATTTTATTTAATTTGTAACTAATTTGAATAAAACTTTTCAGTTAGAAATATTCCTTATGTAATGCGGAAATTAACTTATGTGTTCTGTACACATATCGATCTTAATGAAACACTCGTCTTCAAGAGATATCTTAGTTCTACAATAAGTTGTAAAAAGATGGTTCAAATATTTTTAACTGGGATAGTTTTAGCTAATTTGATTAGCACTTAACTTAAAACTCAATCAAGTTCTTATTGTTCTTTTCTATGAGTGTATTACTCCATAAATAACATGTCTGCAACGGTATTTCCTAAAAGGATCATTGGCGATTCCATTGAAATGCTGGATTAATAGATCATGTTTGTAGCTGAAGCTATTTCTAATGCTTTGGTTGAAATTCACTCATAAATCTTAATTTGAGTTTTATAATGTTTCCTTGACTACGTAGTTGATGATTTAAAGCATATTTTAATCCTTCATAATAGGAATATTATGGAATATAATAGAATGGATAACAATAGATGTGAGTAAAATGTATTTTATCAAGCTCAATACCTAACAACAGAGTTCATAGAGTAATACATGACTACAATCTCTTGCTTATGAAACTGCTGCATAAATTAATTTTGTATTATTTTATGATATCATCTAACATTCCTATCTGCTCTTGTACCGTTTGCTCCAAAAAACTAAGTTGCTGCCAGCGAATCGCACAATCACGAAGGACACGTGGTGAGAAAGTAGAAAACAAACATATGCGCTGTGCGAACCAACGGTAAACTTATCGTGCAAGAAAGAAATAAAACACATGTCAACACATTCGGTCCAACATTTTGTTGACTGTTGAGTAATAAAGAGGAAAAAAGCGGTAGCGAAGAAAAACAGTGGCGATGGCTTCCACGATACACATACACACTGGCACAAAAAGCTCTACCACCGGTGGCTCCCGGTGGGAATTTCTTCTCCAAACAGAGCACGAAATTCAACCGGTCCGTCTGCGGTTGTGCTGTGTGTACACACACACACATATGGCAACAATATTCGACACACGCCACTGCGGAACGATCGCTCATGGAGGCGCCCGGTGCCCGGTGTGGCTGCGGTCGTTCAAATAACATGTGACACGACCACCGTGTCTCAAGACGAGCGCCCCAAATGCGGACCTGGAATGACCCTGACGGTTGCACGTATGACGTAGCTAATAAAACACGGCCAACGCCGGTACGCTCGAGTGACTGCGGCCATACGGGGTGACACCAGCTATTCCCGGTGCGCCGGTTCCACGCCGAAACCATCATTAGGGTGCGTGTGTTTTGTGTCATCGCTTTCGCACGGGGCGGCTTTCATTGGAACGCACTTTCGCAACGCCGCACTTTGGGGAGTTTGGGAGAATCGAAGCTGGCAAGCGAAATTGGTGCTCTAGCGTCGGTGATACCCTGGCTGCTTTTTGTGTAATAGACGCCGGATCCGGTTCGCTTCGCTAGCGCCTAGTGGAGCCTTGTTGCGTCTTGTTTTGCTGGCGAAAAGGTACGGTTTGCTGTTTCGGGGCAACAATTTATTCCATTACAGTGACACAAAACGAAGCAAAACAAACCGAACCGAGCTCCGCGACAGCCATTTCTCCGGGAAGGAATAAATCAAACGGCCCGCTCTCTCTGAGCAGACAATCGGCACTGGTAATGATCGCTGATACTTCGCCTCGACGTCAACAGTGCCTTCCGGGAAAGGTGGTTCTAGGCGAAATTGAATAGCCCACACCGGGGCCACGCTCGACCGGATGGCTTCTCGATGGGTTCGGGCAAAACAAAAAGCCTCCCACGCTCACCTAAGGGCTGTCCGATCTGATCGAGCCGTTGACTTGTTAAAAAGGTGCTTGGTAGTATTTTACTTTGTCTTGGAATGCTGTTTTCGTGTTTGATGTTTCGTAGTTTGATTTTATAGAGTCGGTACCATTTTCTGAAAATTTATTCTGAAAATTCCAATGTGACGAATAGTTGGAAGTTGTAGTTCTCCTTATAAGAGACTTGTCTTGGCTAGCTGGTTTCGTGTTTGATGTACCTCTAAGTGCACAAAGTTTTCGCTTCAGATTCATCAATCGAAATTTAGATCCATTTTAACATAAAAACTGATATTATTTGCATTTGTTTCTATTGCGGCTCATGTAGACCAAGCTTTAGAAATTTGACGGCATATTTTAGCCACCATGCAGACTAGGTTTGACTAACTAATATTTTATATATGTTTACTTATAACTACTTTAATCTTCGAATATGCATCAACATAAAAAACGAGTGAGTTGATTTGATTACCGTATTTTTCCGTATATAAGAGAAATATTCCCTTTTTTGCTATTTTTT